>OX104062.1:60828885-60902637 GCA_944474145.2 Dicrocoelium dendriticum | reverse complement strand
CAGCGTCTCCTTCTTCCGTTTTCGACTTGGAAGTTTGTTATTTCCCAATCGGGTAGGTGTGGGATCCCTCCAGTGTCCCCTGAGCTTGCTCGCATCTAACCCTTCATGATCTGGCCGATAATTGTTCCGTACCTTGACTTGTTCTCCAATCCTGGACAGCATGTACTTGCGCGCCTCATGCCAGGCGTCGTAGTTCCACTAGTTGCATGCTTGTCGGGCCTTGGTTCCCCTTCTAACGGTTGTTTGCAGTCGTTCGTGATGCGGTACCAGGTATTTTCCTTCACTTGGCTACGCTAAGCCCCTGGCGAGCGCACGCTGTGGTTCTCGACCAGACTGTAATTCGAACGGTGAAACTTTGGTGGTTTCATTGCATGCTGATCCGATAGCAAACAGAACTGCAGGCAATGCTTCCTCCCATGCCAACTTCGTGTAGTTTAGCCACCTCTTCATGATCCGGTTGTACTATTCTGTCCTTCCGTTGGTCAGCGGGTGGTGCTATGAGATGCGTCGTCAGAGGATGCTGCCCTTGTCCAAAACCGCCTAACCGCTTTCCACTCGAAGAAGAGTCATTGGTCAGTGAGAACACATTATGGTATTCCATACCTTGCTGGCACACTGAATGCCAATGCATGCGACACGAATTCGCCTGTTTGATCCCTGATTGGTATGGCTTCCAACTAGCGAGTGCGCTGGTCAAGCCTCACTATAAAATATCTTTTTTCTCATAGACTCAATGGCAAAGTCCAAACACATCCAATGCCCAACACTGGAGGGGCTTGTTGGCTTCCATACATCCTTCTCGCGACTCGGTTGGCAGTATGGGCACCCCCGGATGTAGGCTGCTACATCCTTCCTCAAGGTAGGCTAAAATACTCTCCACCGCTGCAAATCAAAGACTCTTCAGCATCCACCATGAGTTATTCGCATCACCCGGTCT
Source organism: Dicrocoelium dendriticum (assembly GCA_944474145.2). Taxonomy (NCBI): domain Eukaryota; kingdom Metazoa; phylum Platyhelminthes; class Trematoda; order Plagiorchiida; family Dicrocoeliidae; genus Dicrocoelium; species Dicrocoelium dendriticum. The sequence goes on along the minus strand of OX104062.1, from coordinate 60,901,700 downwards.
CGCAGACTCCGTGGAGTAAAATGTAGTTTCTTATGAGCACTGGGGATTTGATATAAGTAAAGATAATTCATCCCCGTCCACTGACAGTCAGTAAGCTTTGTTTAGACTAGAAAAGCAACAGACACCGGTGTTACGACCTTCCGGGTCTCGTTTGCGGTGTTACTTCCAGTGGGCCCCTGCCCGGCTCCGCCCCCATAACTTCCGAGGTTACCAGCTAGTGCCACTTCGGCATGGGTGATAGCCGCAGAACTGCATGCCTGATAGCTGACTGTGATATATCCCGGCTCATCTTCTACTATGCCATTGGTTTCCAGACTAGCCAAAGCCTGAGGACTGAGAGTGGACTATCGCTAAGCATACAAAAGCCATGCTGCTCATTAGCAGAGTAAACTTGTCCATATAGCGTCTAAGTTCTTGCTTTGTACCAAAGCGCTATGCAGTTAGTCCTAGCTTGTGAGGCTAATTGCAGTCCTCTGCACGGTTCGTACCTGGTATGACACTCGAAGATGAGACGGATATAGCACAGCCAACTGCCAATCATGCAGTTCTGTGGATTTCACACATGGCGAAGTGGCACTAGCCGCTGGTATCCGGAAGTCACGGGGGCGGAACCCGGCAGTAATCCGCTAAAAGGCGCACCATAGACGAGACACAGAAGGTCGTAACACCGGTTTATGCTGTTTTTCCAGACTAACCAAAGCCTGCTGATAGAGTGAACCTTGCAAAATACTTCTAATCAAACGTACTTTCGTTCCGTCTGGGGCAGCCATTACCTTATCGTTTTCGACCCTCAGGCTGTCACAGATCCTTCAGCTCTCCTGATGTGGTTTCCGTCTTGATTCCAGCGTGTAAGTGGGAGTACAGTCCCTTCAAGAATTTATCTCTATTTGCTCACTCAGCAATTTCCTATCCTCTTCCGCGGCCACGCGCACCGGCATGGCATTGTCCCGCATCAGGTCGTCCAACGATAGGAGTGACAACAAATCGGGTAGTATGTTCTGCGCTCCATCCACGTGCCCAATGTCGAAGTTAACTTTTTGCGGTCAGCAAGCCCACCGTGCAAGGCGTCCTCGTGAGTCTTTCGCTGCCATCAACCATGAAAGTGGCATGTGATCATTGACGATCTTGAATGCAGTCGCCAGAAGGTGCGTTCTCTAATTCTGCAAGGCCCACACAATGGTTAGACATTCTTTCTCCGTCGTGGAATACTTCTCCTCCTCCACTGTTAGCACACTACTCGTAAATTCCACCCCCATTCTGGTTGAGATAATACAGAACCAAACACCGCATTGCTTACGTTGACAGCCACAGTGAATCTCTCTTCATGACTGAGTAGCCGTACGCAAGTTGTTGTTTTTGCTTTTCAAGTTTTAGGTGGTTCAAGCTGTGATTCATCTCGGATGTCTACACAAACGGTTCGTCTTTGTGCAGCAGCTTTAATAACCAACTGAGGCACTCTGCAAAACTGGGCCCAAACTCCGAGGCATAGGCTAGCACTCCCAGGAACGAACGGAGCTGACACTTGGATTTTGGCATCGCGAAGCTCTTGGTCGTCTCACGTTGCTCAGGAACCGGATGGACTTGACCATTGCCCACAATGTGTCCCATGTCCACAATCAACTTCCGAGCAAACTGCGACTTCTTACAACTGAGTTTGAGACCAGCTTCTTCCAATCTTTGTAGTACTGTTACAAGTTTGGTATTATGTTCGTGTACTAGCTTGTCGAAGACGATTATGTTATTACCATAGACAACAGGGATTGTAGGTTCTTCAGGACCATCAGTAACAGGCATCTAAATGTAGCGTTGCGTAATCCAAACGGCATTCTTAGAAAGCCGTACTGCTGGCCGTTCACACTGCAATTCGTCTTCTGGCAACCTTCTTATGCGACCGGCAGCTGCTACTATCCCGGTCAGGGATCTATCAAGTACTGTGGCTGGCCACAGTGACAGGCAAATCTGAAACCGAATGTCGCCAACCATAAACCGATCAGTATATAAGCCGACAGTATGACTTTGCAACATCAAAGTTGTCCAAAATCGTAAGTTCGTATATTACCCAACCCACAAAAAATTAGCAAAATGAGAAACGAAGTCACTTCTCACCATTTTGATTCATCACTACCTGCTCTCCCTTGAGTGTGTTCAAGCGAAAGTTGCTCTACTGTTGGTCAGTTCTGGCGACATAATGTGTTATGCTCGCCGTTAATGGGGCTTAGAGCCGTCAGAACATATATTTTACCCGCTTGGACAGTGTATTGAGTAGATGCCGTCACAAGAAACAGGTAAGACAGCCGACAATATGTGGTAAGGTGAAAGGGTTGATTAGACACCGCCTAGCATACTTGGGGGCCTCATACATCTGAATCACTGTGGTGCAGCGGGTGAGAGGGAAGTTCCCGATCAGTGGTGTAGGACGACATTGTACTTTTAGTGCACCAGGTTGGCTAGTGTAACACAATATATAAGCGCTGTGATTCACCAACCAAAACGGCGCTAAGGCGATGTCACACGATCCAGATGAAATGGAATGCGCCCACGTTTTGTGCGCTTTTCCAGAACCGTGGAAAAGTGAAAACAGTCCAGACAAAAGTGATGTGCATATGTTACTGGCTTTAAATAGAAAATTATAACGCTTACCGTGCAATGTAATAATTGTATGGCTGCAAACCATTTCATGGTGCATGAAAGGAAAGTTAGAATTGCCACTAATGCCTGTAGGCAAGAGAGCAACACGCAGTATAACTACCAATGTTTCCTGCACTGGAGGAAGAGTTAACGCAATGGGTTATAGAGTCATGATGCAGCGGGGTTAATTGTTCCCCGGACGAATATTCGTATCAGGGAGCTTACAATGTTACTACGTCAGGAATCCCAGCCATCAAAGCAGGTGAACTTTGTTGCTTACTCGGAATGGTGCAATCGTTTTATGAACCGATTTGACATGTATCTACTGATCCGCACCAAACTAGTCGAGAAACTGCCGAAAAAATTGGACAGTGAAGTTGAACATTTTCAAAGGTTCGTGATTCAGCTGAGAAAGCAATACGGATTTGAACCGTCCCAAATAGGAAATATGGGCGAGACGCCTGTGTGCTTTGATATACCTTCAACTCGCACGCTAAAGAAGAAAAGTGCTAAGGTAGTTTCGTAAAGACGATGAAACAAGAGAAGACACGATTCACAGTTGTTTTCGGGTGTATAGCGAATGGTTCCCGTGTATCCCCTTTATTATTTTTACGTGTAAGACGCTGCCTAAATAAACGAAGTCCCAAGTGGATTGGTTGTGCAGGCTCACTCGAAAGGATGGATGGCCGAGAGTGGTACTATAGACTGGTTGAATACAGTTTGGGGAAAGCGAAATGGTGCCCTTCTAAATAAACCATCTATGCTGGCTTGGGATTTCTCTAGGGCACAACAAAAGTGAAAACTTTGAGAAATGATGCCGTGAACTGAAGTCGTCCGTGGCTTTACTTCCCGGTGGACTTACATCCATCTCGCAGCCATTGGATGTCTGTATCAATAAGTCTTTTAAACATAGACATCGGGCCAGGTGCATTGAACGGATGACGTCGTTTGATTTAGCGTTGGCAAAGAGTGGCAATGTGAAAAGGTTGACATTGTTATAGTGAAAGCTGGCATATATTAACATTTCGTGTTGTCTTGTCAGTGTCAATGCAATAACAGGAAAACAACGGCTAGGGTGTGATCGGATAAAATAGAGACAGGCTGGGGTATAGATATGCCACCCCTACGTCCATGGGAGCCTTAAGCTTACAAACAGCTGTCTTTGCACACATAGTGCCGGTTTGATCCTGCTGATCGCGACAGCCTCGGCAAAATGTAGAATGCGGCTTTTAGCATGTCTCAACAAGATTTTGAACTGTGTGGCAGGGTCGAATGGATGACAACTGGCAAATAAGTGTCTACCTATGGATGAGGCAGGTGGCTTCCGTGAACAGGTGGTAGATGAAGCGGAAGACTGGATAATTTCACGCTGCACCCACTTAGGTACATGTTCCCTTACTCTGGAAGTCAACATACCCTCGGTACGGCCTATGTAGTGTGACTCGCAGCTACAAGTGAATTGGTAAATGCAATGTGAAATGGCGCCGAAAGCTTGTCTTTCCTTCGTTGTGGGAACAGACACTTTGTTGGTTCGGTTAATAAGCACAGCTTCAGCAGCGAAATAAGGCCTGTGAACAGCAGAAATTAGTCGCTTGATTGACCTCATGGTGGCAAGATCACCGTTAAATGGCAGTTCTATAAAGATCTTCTTTATGGCCACAGTGGGGACTTTTCCTCTCGCCACTCTCGTCTGACCATGTTTTACGACAAACCGGCGAGGGTAACCGTTTTTCAAGAGCGTATTAGTCAACAGTTCCTGTTCCTCTACCAGGCAATCGGGGCTGCATATTCTTCTTGCGCGACTGAACAAGACCTTGACTAGTGTCCGCTTGTACCGTATTGGAGTGAAGCTGGTAAAATGTAGGTACTGCCCGGACCATGTCGGTTTTCGGTAAACAGATTGTTTGATGAGACTGTTTTCTCTGCGACTAATCAGTACGTCCAAAAATGGAAGACAGTTGTTACATTCTTCTTCGCTGGTTACTCTCAAATTTGTATTTACACTATTAAATTTTTCGACAAGACGTGCAATCTCTGTGGTTGATGACGAGAACACTAATATTTCGTCCACGTAGCGTTTGTAGTCTGAAAGGCGGGAAATCTCTGCATTCATCTTTGTCTCTACCATGGACATGAAGAAATCCGCTAATACGAGACCCAGTGGACTCTCCATTGCTACACCATCTATCTGGCGGTATGAGGTGTTTCGAAAGTTGAAACTGATATTTTCAGTTCAAAGTAACAGGCTGTCTTTCAACAGCTCAGTTGGTATTGGGAGAGATAATCTGGAATGTTCCGCCAACTCACACACACACACACACCTTAATGTTCTCAGGTAGTGGAACATTTGTGAACAAGGATTGCACATCTAATGGACACGTGACAGCATCTGACAAATCTATGCTGTCAACACAGTTTCTATGAGTTCAAAGGAGTCCTTGATACTGTGTGGAATAACATGCTTCTTTAACGGTGCAAGAACGTCCACAAGCCAGCCAGCAAGCTTATGTTGCGGGGAACTTACCATTGATAGAATTGGTCTGAGGGTTGTACCACTCTTATAAGTCTTCGGTAACCCGTACATTTGCGGCGTGGTGGACCCACCTGGTTTTAGTCTGTTATATGTACGCCCATCGGTCGTCCAATGTGCAAGAAGTATTTTTAGGTGATTTGTGATGTGACCTTCTACATCGCAATTATCGTCCTCTCTTTTGTGACGTCTAAATTTGCTGTCCTCGTTAAGTATAACTTGCATCTTTTGCACGTAATCTGTTGTGTTCTTAACAATGGCTCCGGAGCCTTTGTCCGATCTAAGTACCAGTACATCCTTGGTCTTCAGCTCTCGAAGTGCATGAATATGACGTTTAGTAAGTGCACATCCTTCCTTCACTGGGGTCAACATGAACTCATGAGCAATATCAACTACTTTGCTTTTAAACCAGCTATGTTTATCTACACTATCCGGCTGAAGATCTGTTCAGACTGAAAGGCATAAAAGTTCACATCCGCCGAGACTTGGAACCCGAAGACAGGGATCGTTTCAAGTCTGCGGTCATTGAGCTCAAACGCCGTACAGAGGAAAGTGAGACTGACTTACAAATTGTAAATTTTCGGGTGATCAAGAAGGGTGTACCAACCCGTATCAACCGGTTGCTCAACCTCCAGGCACGTCCTGCAGTACCTCCCAGAACCTCAGTGTGGCATTCGCCAACGTGTGCAGCCTAATGAACAAAAGTGACGAACTGTGCCGCTTCGCTGTCTCGGAGCGGCCGGACATTTTAGGACTTGCAGAGACATGGCTGAACTCCGACGTCATACCCCAAGAAATGGTGTTGTCAGGATACTTTTGTTTCCGATGCGACCGAAAATCAAACGCTCACGGTGGTGTTCTGTTGTACATAAAATTGTCACTATCTGACAAACTTACCAGTACCTAGCGGAGCGAGGATAGTTTATGCCTCAGGCGCGCAGAACTAATAGTGGGGGTTATCTACCGGAGCCCATTAAACCGTTGCTGCGATTGGATACCACATGTACAGAAGCACATGAGTCGCCCTCAGTTCTTACTGATGGGGGATCTAAATTTACCTAAGGTAATTTGGCCAGATGTTCGACTTCTTCCTGGTCATGGCAACACTGAGGCTCAGTTCGTTAAAATGACTATTGAAATCGGGGCAACCCAACATGTCATCCAACCAACGCGCGTAACTCCGTACTCGGCATCTTGTCTGGACCTAATATTTACGAGCTGCGAGCAGAAGCTAAAAGAGATCTGAGTCATCGAACTTCTGGCGAACAGTGACCACTGCTCTATTGTAGCAAGCTTAGAGCTGTCGTTACCATATTACAATCAACAGAAGCCGACATTCAACTATTGGAAGACGGACTTCAACGGACTCGTCCAAGCCGCAAGTCAGACTGATTGGACACTACCACATGATGCGTCACTTGAGGCGTGGTGGTCATTAATAAAGGGGAAGCTTAACTCGCTCTGTACTCGGTTCGTTCCCCTTAAGTATCCAAAAATCGGACCTGTCAAACCGCATTGGTTTGATAGGGAATACAGACAGTTAGCGCGACGACGTCGTAAACTTTGGGATAGATACATCAGCTCGGGTTGTGATGAAAATTACACGGTGTACAAGAAACAGCGTAACTTATGTAACGCCGCAAAGATCAAGAAACGCTGGCAGTTCGAAGTGGAGCTAGCATCCTCGGTCACAACTGCACCCAAGCGAATATTTGCCTACTTGAAACGTCAACTGAAACCTGGGGACGACCTACCGGTCTTAGAGAGCTTAAACGGGAAAACACTCATTTCAAGCGCGGAGCGCGCGGACGCCCTGGCTACGCACTTCCTCACTGTATTTTCCAGTAAACCGGCGGCTGTTCCAGTACCGGCACAGGTTGCACAAGTCTTGCTCGACCGCCTACAATGTGATGCAGTCGAAGTACATCAGCTACTCGTCAACCTCAATGGTGCAAAGCCCCCCGGGCCAGACGGACTTCACCCGCTAATACTCAAGTCCCTATCGATTATCATCTCACCAGCTGTGACAAACCTTTTCAATAGATCGCTCTCTGAAGGATCCGTCCCGAACGACTGGAAATGCTCGATGGTTAAACCGCTTCCCAAGGGTGGTGATCCGGGTAAAATAGAGAACTATAGACCGATCTGTTTGACTTCGGTATTATTCAAAGTTCTCGAGAAGGTTGTGAAAAAGTGTCTGCTGTCGTTCTTCTAATCGACGGACGTATTGACGCCAGCGCAACACGGCTTTACGAAAGGGCGATCCTGCATCACCAACTTGATGTACGCAAACCACCAGTGGGTTCGAGCTCTCAATGAACAGAAGGATGTTGACGTGGTCTACATCGACTTTAGTAAGGCGTTTGACAGAGTGAACCACGAGGTACTCCATCGTAAACTGAGGACATACGGAATCGGTGGCACGTTACTTCAGTGGATACAAGAGTTTATTGTGGGACGGAGGTTTAGAGTACAGGTCAATGACTATCTGACAGACTGGTTCCCATCGACCAGTGGCGTGCCTCAAGGAACTGTACTTGGGCCAGTATTATTTCTTATTCATATCAACAATCTTGCGCAGCAGCTCCAGTCACCATGTGTCCTGTTTGCAGATGATTTGAAAATCTGGAGGATCATTGAAAACCAGGACGACTGCGCTCGCCTCCAGCATGACTTAGAGCGACTGTCAACGTGGTCCACTGAAATGCAACTCCCTCTTAACGCAAGCAAGTCGGAGTTTTTCAGTATCACCAGACGTCCAGCCACTCGATCACACACCTTGAACGGACAGTTGCTCCATCCCAACACATCTGTCAGAGACTTAGGAGTTCTCTCACGACATGATTTAAGATCACTAGAAAATATAGAGAAATTGTACCGTGCGGGAGTTCGTATGCTTTGGGCATTAAGACGCAGTTTCTCCACATGGTCCGAAGAAACCGTCCCTCGTCTATTCACCTCGCTCATTAAACCAGTCCTTGAATACGGTGCCCCAGCTTACCATCCGATGACCCAATGGGAAACTGAAAAGCTGGAGAAAATACAGCATATCGCAACTAGAATGATACCAAGTCTACAAAAGCTTCCGTATGAAAAACGTTGTGAAAGGCTCGGACTCTACACACTTTCCTATCGCCGAGTAAGAATTGATCTTATTATGACCCATCAAGTACTACACTTGAATGACTTCCCCATACTGCGGCCAATATTTCACCTGCGAGAACCCTGTAACACCCGAGGACATCGTTACAAACTCAGGGTCCCCAGCATGAACAAAGTATCACATCAGCTTTGTATCGAACGAAGAATCGTAAACTTATGGAATACACTACCTGAAGGATTAATAGAGGCCGATTCTGTAAAGTGTTTTAAAACCCGTATCGATGATTATTTTGGAAACCTGTGCTTTTGTGAAACGATGCACATACAGTGCCAAAAGAGGACATTGTATGCCCGGAAATAATGACGCTAGTACAAATTTCTAACCGAACACGGATAAACGATTAACGGATCACACACAACTGCTGATAATTCACAAGTAAATTTTGATTTTTCCTTATTCGATAGAGTTGTACAGAAACCTTTCTGCTTGCTCTTAAATACAGTCTCTCACAGTCTCAGTCTCAAAGAAGTTCTCGAACTGGGCCTCTATTAACAAACGGGTTAACTTACCGGGAGGAATGTTATAATCCAATCCGAGCGACAATGCCTATAATTGTAAGTTATCCAACGGAACATTTGACAGGTTCAACACATAATTATTGGGGTAACGAGAAATGGTCTCCTGTGGATAATCCATCGATGAGTTTTGTAGGGGATTTCTGCATTGCTCCTTGCACTAAAAATATCAGTTTCAATTTTCGAAACACCTCATACCGCCAGATAGATGGTGTAGCAATGGAGAGTCCACTGGGTCTCGTATTAGCGGATTTCTTCATGTCCATGCTAGAGACAAAGATGAATGCAGAGATTTCCCGCCTTTCAGACTACAAACGCTACGTGGACGAAATATTAGTGTTCTCGTCATCAACCACAGAGATTGCACATCTTGTCGAAAAATTTAATAGTGTAAATACAAATTTGAGAGTAACCAGCGAAGAAGAATGTAACAACTGTCTTCCATTTTTGGATGTATTGATTAGTCACAGAGAAAACAGTCTCATCAAACAATCTGTTTACCGAAAACCGACATGGTCCGGGCAGTACCTACATTTTACCAGCTTCACTCCAATACGGTACAAGCGGACACTAGTCAAGGTCTTGTTCAGTCGCGCAAGAAGAATATGCAGCCCCGATTGCCTGGTAGAGGAACAGGAACTGTTGACTAATACGCTCTTGAAAAACGGTTACCCTCGCCGGTTTGTCGTAAAACATGGTCAGACGAGAGTGGCGAGAGGAAAAGTCCCCACTGTGGCCATAAAGAAGATCTTTATAGAACTGCCATTTAACGGTGATCTTGCCACCATGAGGTCAATCAAGCGACTAATTTCTGCTGTTCACAGGCCTTATTTCGCTGCTGAAGCTGTGCTTATTAACCGAACCAACAAAGTGTCTGTTCCCACAACGAAGGAAAGACAAGCTTTCGGCGCCATTTCACACTGCATTTACCAATTCACTTGTAGCTGCGAGTCACACTACATAGGCCGTACCGAGGGTATGTTGACTTCCAGAGTAAGTGAATGTGACTATATCCTCTCAGGTGGTTGGTCAACTGATCTATTGATCTTTTGCATCCCGGTTGCTCAGCTTTGTCAGGTTTTCAATACACCTCGTCCGGCATGGTTGTGTTGTTGCTTCCCGTTTGGAGGGCGTTAATTTACAGTCAGGCTTCATAATAGACTGGCCACGGTGAACTATGACCGTCGCTTTGGAATTTCTTCAAGAAATGCCGTCCAGGCAGGAGGCACACTTTGAGGCCACAGCGGCGCTTAATTGAAACATTGACAACACGAATGTCGTTACCGTCAGCATCTATGAATTCAACGATTTCCACTGCAGACAATCCGGCGCACACTATAGCAGAATTTCATTACCAGCCGGAGGATGAGCTTACTTTCGAAGCATGGTTTCGCCGCTATGAAGCTTGTTAAAAACTGATGTGAGTGAGCTAGGCGACGCAGCTTATGTACATTCTGTTTTGAGGAAATTCGGTCCACAAGAGTATGAAAAGTACTCTAATTACATTCTACCCAAGAACCCACGCCATATCTCATTGGACGACGCTGTGAAACACTTGAACAGAATTTTCGGTCATAAAACTTCACTTTTCAACACACGTTTCCGATGTTTTCAAGTTGTTAAACACCAGGAGGATAATTTTGTGACTTATACAGCCATTGTTAACATGGAAGGGGAACCTTGTCAGCCTAGCACACTCACAAGTGGACAGTATAATAGGCTTACTTTTGTTTTGTATATTACGTTCTCCAAAATCTGCGTAGATTCGAACACGTTTGTTAGCTGGTTGGGGTCCTATCCAGAAGTCTCACTACAGGAGCCGATAGAGGAATATGAACTTATTTTGACACCGAAGCATGACACTGAAATGACCCAGCGGCATAACGAGTCTTGTGTGGTGGATGTTCAAACTATTCCTACACGCCGCAGGCCATCGCACAATTTAGTACGTCTTTTCGACTTCGCATGTCGCGGATGTCCGCCTTGTGCTTGTTGGCATTGTGGTCAGTAGCATTTCGCTCGATTTTGTGAATTCAGACGATATATTTGCAAGTGTTCTGTGAATATGGGACATAAGGAAACCAGATGTTTGCAGGGAGCCTCTAGAAGATCGTCACGAAAGTCCGCCAAAACTCCAACTTTTCAACATTGCGTTCCAAATATGGCGTTTGTGGCCACTAGCCCGAACTATCAGTCACTAAGTATGTTACGATTGTGATAAACGGTGTTTCTGTCCGGCTTCAACTGGACACGACTTCCGATATTACAATAATCTCTGAGTCGACATGGAACAAGCTCGGTAAACCCACATGTGTTCAAACTTCACACGTAGCTCACGACGCGTCCGGCTCGGAATTACCCTTTCCTGGACAGTTCAATTGTGAGTTTACACATCGTGATTTGCATACCAATGGTGTTTGTTACGTTACACGTTTTGGACATTTGAACATGTGAGGCATAGATTGGGTAGAACACTTACTTTTTGGAACATACCTTCGAACAGTATTTGCGCTAACCCCAGATAATTTTTCACTGTGTCCCACCGATGTTCCTCGTTCGGTTGCACCCGTCATGTTTAAAGACAGTGCAGAAACTTTATCACATTTTTCTCTATGTATCCCAACGTTTTTGCAGAGCGTCTTGGAATATGTTCTAAGATAAAAGCCATGTTGTATCCGCGTACCGGCGTACGTCCAGTATTTTGTCCCAAAAGACCAGCACCATACGCGGCTGTTGTGGTTGTGAATGACGAAATTAGTCGACTGGAATCCATAGGCGTCATCAGTTCCGTGAGCTACTCAGCGTGGGCTGCTCCAATTGTAGTGTGTATTTATGCTGATTTTTCTACCGGATTAAATAACACACTGGAAACGCATCAATATCACATGCCTGTTCCCAAGGATTTATTCACAAAACTTAATGAGGAAAACTATTTTCTAAAATTGATCTTTCTGATGCATACTTGAAAGTAGTGTTCGAGGAGCGCTCCAAAGAACTGCTCACTATTAATACTCATCGAGGCTTGTATCGTTACAATCGATTAGATTTCGGAGTAAAATGTGTTCCAACGATCTTTCAACAAGTGATGGACTCTATGCTTGTCGGATTACAGTGTGCCGCGGCTTATTTAGATGACATACTAATTGTAAGCTCCACCACTGAAGATTATTATACCCATCTGAACGAAGTATTTTCCAGGATAGATTCATATGGATTTCGTTTACGTCCAGAGAAATGCGAGCTTATGATGCCTAGTATCACATACCTTGGCTCGGTTATCGATAGTTCTGGTCGTCGGCCAGACCCACACAAAATAAAAGTCATTAAGTTAATGGCACACCCCATGAACAAAGCTACTTTGCAGTCTTTCTTGGATCTAGTTAACTATTAGCACAACTTTGTCTCTCAGATGCACGAATTCCGGGCCCCACTAAATACACTTTTGGCAAATGAATCAGTGTGGCATTGGTCCTCGCAGTGCCAGAAAGCCTTTGCTGACATTAAGCAAATATTGTCCTCCGTTCTCCTTTTAACTCATTACGACCCAGGATTACCAATAATTGTCGCTGCTGATGCATCGCAAAACGGTATCGGTGGTGTCTTGTTGCATCAGTTCCCGAATGGACATCAAAAGGCTGGGATACATGTTTCCCGCATACTGACAGCAGCAGAAAAGAACTACAGCCAACTAAAAAAAGAAAAACCAGCTCTCGATTTCGCGGTTAAGAAATTTCTTAAGATGGTACATGGACGCAAATTTAGTTTGCACACAGACCATAAACCTTTGCTATCTATTTTCGGCACCAAACGAGGGATCCCCGTTCACACGGCAAACAGATTACAGCGTTGGGCAACCACCCTACTAGCATACGATTTCGATTTGCGTTTTAAAAGTACCTCTTCACTTGGTCATGCTGACGTATAAGCCAGACTGCTTGCCGATTGCACGTCCAAGACATCGGATGAAGACAATGTTGTGTCCAGCATTACCTTAGATCCTGAGATTAGACAAGTATTACAAACATCTCTAGATCAACTTCCAGTAACAGCAGACGCAGTTAGAGAAGAAACAGCAAAAGCTCCCCTGTTACAACTTATATGGGGGTATCTTAGAGCTGGTTGGCCTGCACGTTCCTTGGACCGCTACGGTGAGCAGTTTCGTAAAAGGAAGTTCGCTTTAACCACGATTGATGGTTTCTCGATGTTATCCTGCCGAGTTGTGATTCCTAAGATTCTACAGAAGGTTCTCAGTCAGTTCCAGGAAGGTCACTCGGGAACCAGTCGTATGAAATCCATAGCCCGCAGCTATGCCCACTGGCCATTCATGGACCAGGATATTGGAAATATGGTCCGTTCCTGTAACAGTTGCACTATAGCAGCAAAACTACCTGTCAACTGTGAGCTTCATTCTTGGCATACCCCAAGTGGGCTATGGTCTCGCATTCAGATTGATTTTACCGGACCCTTTGGAGGGTTTCCACGGTCTGGTAATTGTCAATGTTTACTCAAAGTGGTCTGAAATTTTTCAAATGAGACACATAATCACTTGCACTGTTTGGTTACACCTACGCGATGTTATCGCAGAATTCGGTGTTCCCGAAACGATTGTTTCGAACAAAGGTTCCCAGTTCACTTCTCAGGAGTTTACCGACTTATGCGACTCAGGTGGAATCGAGCACACGCACTCCAGCGTACCAGCCACAGTCAAAAGGGCAGGCTGAACGCTTTGTTGCTAGGTCTAAGCGAGAACTAATTGAAATGGAAGGAGAGGGAAATATCCAGGAAATCATCGACACATGTTTGCAGATTTACCGTACGATGCCAGGTCCAGCAGTACGTCAGAATATATCCCCATCCGAAGCGTTTCTCGGTAGGCGTGTCAGAACAGTGTTTGATGCTCTGAAGCCATCGCTACACAACGGAGAGTGCAATGTTAACATGGAGTTGGCTTTCAATCGCCATTATTGAAAACGCCCCCGGCATTTCCTACCTGGTGCTGTTGTGTACGTAAATAATTTTCGTGATGGAAGGTCATTCTGGATTCCTGGACGTGTCGCTGAACGGATTTTAAGTGTTTTGTACAGAATACAAGTGGATTCCGTCATGGATTAGACATGTAAATCATATTAGACCCCGTTTGGAAGTGCAAGGGACATTCCAAAAACAGGAAGCTTCCCTACCTTTGGACATCTTGCTGGATACGTAGTAAAGTACGCCGTCTGTAGGGCCTGTCGTCTAAACAGAAAACGTAACTACAGATCGACAATACTCAAGGCGAATCAGAGTGCCAGTGCAGAGACTCTAGATGAACCCAAGACGTAAAGCATATCAATCAAATGTACGATGCTTATGTGTTCAGTTTAAAGGAGGGAGTTAGACAGGCTAGCACTTCACAGCCGCCCACACTTAGATGGTTTGACATTAGTGTCTGGCTCGTCACGTGATTGGGTTGACACACGCACGACAGTCGTTCAGATCTGGACCGCTCACCATTCATGACTATGTCCTTTCAGATGGTTGGCCTATTTAGGTATTGAGATTTTACATCCCGATTGCTCAGCTTTGTCAGTTGTTGAATACAGCTCGTCTAGCATGGTGGTGTTCTTGCTTCCCGTTCGGAGTGGGTTCAGTTACAGCCAGGCGTCATAATAGCAGCCCACTGTTCTGTTCCATCCCCGCCGTCACAACTGCTCCCTTGCTGTGGGACATAATTCCCAAACTAAGTAGATAGATATGCTGCTACTGTGCATGTTGAGAGAGTGTGGTCCGGCTCCGTTGATAAACGTGGCTCTCATCCACATGCCTTCTGATCTTATTCCTTCGGGTTTACGTTGTAAATGGAATGTGTGGTTGAAGCTGCGTGTGCTTGCAGCGCCACCTATGTACCCTCAGTAAGCACACGCATCCTGTGGCTGTTTTAAGGAGGCCGCAATGACAGACAAATCGGGAACCCGACGTCATCAACCATGTTTCAGGGGTCGTGCACATTACGTTAAAAGCTTATATACATGTAGCAATTAATGGGGTACTCCAGCACCATGACTTACCAGGAGAGGTGTTAAGAACTTGCTCTGAAACCTTTATTGTTTCAGAGGCTAAGAAGTAACATCTGTTACCTACACCGAATCACCAAGCATTCTGTGTATGGGGAAGTCAATAAGGTGCACACAGATACTAATGAACGGTAGCACTTTAGAAACAACGCAATGAAGCTTCTTGTGCCGAGGTGCCAAACAAGAACAAGGGAGCAATTCTTCCTGCTAAGGTACTTCAAGATATGGAATAAACTAAATGCAAACATCCGGCAGACCAAAAAGCTTATAAAGTTTGGAAGAGAAATACACCGGTACCTCACACAGAATATCGTAACAAATATGCTGAGCACAACAGGAGGAGGTGCCAAAGTATGGATTACATAATTTTCTGCACTTTTGAGCCGTATTCACAGTATATTCACATTGTTAGTATATCCCACATATTATTCCCATTATAACGAAACCTACTATTGGTTGGCTTTCTACACTGACTCGGCGTTCTTCTCGTTTCTTTCATGCTCCCCTGAACGAATGGATGTTGGCTCTTTGCGATCGAATGTCCCTTTTAGCGGCTGCAATTGGGCGCGTATTACAATAAAGCACCCCTGCCCACGGAGATGTTATGTACTTTATTTTTATCACATGTACTACACCGTATTCTTCACGAAACCCTGGCAGGAGTGCAACATTCTTTGGTTCCCTCAACCTTTCCGTAACATCGATGATACTCATCAATATTTTTACCAACTTCCGACAGACCCTGTTAGAAAGTGGTTATTGTTACTAAATAACTAAATACTCTTTTTTATTTATTCACTTCTCACTTTTTTTCTTATTTGGTTCCTTGTTGATCACGATTGGGCTGATTACTTGAGGTAACGGATTGCAGCTTCCAAGCTAAAAAGATTATACATATGCCAGGAATTTTGCCTCTGACTCACGCTGGTGCTGTTGCCTGTGAATCACAATGCGCAGTCGCCATTGTGATGCACAAAAAGGAAGTGCGTTACACCAAATTAATGAATGATAAACGGACTGGGTGATCTAATCGCGCGAATGCTAAAATACAACCCTGAAATATGTAAACATTTGCTAGCCTTATTGCTAACTTGCCACACCGGCACAGCCAGTTGGAAACATTTTGAGGGAATACTCTGCATGGAAGCAGGTCCCTTGGAGACAATTCCGTAGATGACTGGTTAAATCTGCGTCTGTTGTTATTCCAAGTTCCTTATTAATTCTAATAATGTCAAACTGCCAATCACCTTTTACCAAATTCTGGTTGGGCTCAACTCTAGTAAACATGAACAATTTTCTACTCTGTGCGACCTCTATGTGTAACTTGATCAAACTATTCAAATTGGCTGTCCGTCGCGCCGTCACGGAATATACCGTTTATTTAGTTATTTATCTAGATCGAAAATGAGCGCGATCACTTCATGCATGAGCGTGTGGGCATATCACCAATTTGATCATCATCCGTCAAGTAAATGCATATTTTCAACAAATAGGTCAGTGGATACATGCATAGAACAATGAGACAAATATTGCTAGATAAGTGGAGGTTACCATGGACACACACCCGGCTATAACCCTTCCCCTGTGGTCGCAACTTCGCTCGCATCGAAACGTAGGGTGGAACATGTTGGATTGCTGTTTGATTTTGTTAAGGGAGGCGCGCATAAGAGGTTTCACCATACTTTAAAATGTTTTTACTTTTTATTTGTTACCATAGACAGAGGAAGACAACAACATAAGCTTGGTCCAAAGATAATACGTCCAACGAAAGTGCAAACTGCGAAATAAACTTCCTCCACCCTGCAACCTGCGCTGAGAGCGCAACTATGCTACCGCACTCCATCTTTCAGTTCATCCGCTATGAAAATTTACCCGATAGATGATTTTCACACATCGCCACACAAGGCGGTTGCAAAATAGAGCATAAATTATCAAACGGTAAGCTATTCACATGCACTTATGAAAAATATACTGGAGATTTTCGAATAACCAGAATGCGCAAATCAGAACTATCCCGGAACCCCAAGGTCAAGCTCCGCAGGCTTGACGGGACTTGGCAAACATGTGTCCGAGTTCCGAAATTACCAGGAGCGACTAGAGGACAGGGATTCCTGAAGCTTTAGATAGCTTGGAGGTTTCTGGTTGAAGAGATCAAACATTGCGTAAGCTTTCTCTAGTACAATACAAATAACGATTGAAGTTCACAGATTTTTTTGGAAGCATGACATGTCGTTCCGCGTCGAGTTCAATCCGATGTCTATGGTGCTTATATTGACCAAGTGCCCTCTGTTGTAGCACAGTCCTACAGGAACAAACGTTTCTTCGGCAAAAAAAACTAGGTGAAAATTGCATAAGGTTTGGCAAGTCAATTACCTGGATATGTAACGTGTTCACGTCCATAACTAACGGCCCTTCTAATGCACTGAGGTACTTCTTTTGGCTCAGTTAAACAAACCATGCTTAACAGGTGAATGTCGGCCAATCCATGTCCAGCAGACAAATCAATTACACTTGCTCGCTCGGTTGACCCGTCCATTCACTCTGATGTGATACACAACACACACTCGAGGTAGAAAGTCCAGTTCCAAAAATGCAGAGTTGTGCGAGAGTTACCGCTGTAACATTTGTCGACCCTACCGTTGATCCACCGGCATCAGTGGTGCTGAAGAGACAGTAGAGCAGAGGGTTCCACATTTGTCTTGGTAACCACATACAGAACACAGGTAGGGGATCGTGGCTCTTAGCTCAGAAACGGAAACACCTAACTCGGAAGGGTTGAATGGCGGCCAAAAGAATAAGAAAACCAAATACAACCTACCGGTTGCGATAACGTGATGTTTAGGAAATAAAATCCCTGCTAATCCTCTGAATGGTAGAAGTGCGCGAAAGAAACAAAACAGTCAGGGCCGCTGTCGCCAGTTTGATCCTCATCCACCAAACGCAGTCCATCTACTTCCAACTATATCCATTTCTGTCTTCGGTACGACGTTTTTCATCACCATGAAGGAGCTACCAATCAGTCACTTTAAGGGATGAGCAGGCAGAAGTTGTACTATTTAAGTGAAATTCAACACTATCTTGCCTATGCACAGAGACAATAACATTCCCTAAACGTCGGACAACGGTTTCGTCAAATGTTAGGCACACCAGCAGTGCGAATTCTGTTGGACTATTGTGATGACTCTCCAAATAACCCAACGGCTGCAATACAACTTCAGAGCGTCTGTCTGTCATTAGATGACACCTCGATCTTGTCCGGCTGCGATGATTTCTACGTGAATTTCGACACAAAATTTTGACTCAGTTTGGTCTCTCTCCTCATATAGTACGAACAGTGATATTTTAACCATACAGAAGACTGTAGATTTTGTCTGACGATGACAAGATGTCGATTCTTTGTTATATCCAGGACCCATGAAGTTGCTCCCAGAAGTACCCTATCACCTGCCTTCATTACAAGATGGGGTGTGGAACTAATACCTCGCATGGAAGTCGGTCCCAAAGCGGGGTTCCACTGTTGACCGTTTTACTTAATTTGATCTTTTTTACTGTACTTCCCTCTTTGCCTTGAAATTGTTATGGCTCTTGTTCCTGGATATTTCGTTTCTACCTACCCATTGTCTTACCCATATCTCCAGTTTGTACCAACTTGACCACAATCTACAAGACAACTCTTGGGAAACCAAGGACGACATTACTATTAACATCCTATACAGCATGGCCTACGTCTGTAGTTCATTTTGTGCACTTCCGACGTGAATACGCGCAGAAAACTTTACCCGTCGCCGAGCCAACTGACCATCATAGACATTCATTTTTGGCATTAGTGTTTAACTCTAGTACCAAGTATTTCAAACTTTGAACTATTGTCTTTAATATTCAGACCACGTTCGGGGTTTCATCTGGTGCGTCTTACTCTGTTACGCATATGACAAAGATTGATTTCTATTCAGTACATCTTCCTAAACACTGTGCTCGATGTTCTGTAAAAGGCCGTAACACGCTGAGGAATCCTTGCTGGGCGTGTCTCGCATTCCCGAGAATACACTTTCATGTATTTGGTGAAATGAGCTTTTATCGTACCAGCTTGCAAATCGGATGGTTCTCTACATTCCCATAAAAGCATTAGACTTCAGTTACAGCATGTTGGGTATCATCAGTATTGCGCATCCATTGGATCCATCAAGGTTCAAATTCATAATCACCACCGACTTGCTGCGTCAGGCAGCAGCTTATGCCACTGGGCCATGGGGGACAAGTCCAAGCAGTCATCATTTACAGGCTAACTGCGATTTAGCCTGCATTATCCTAACTTTCGAAGTCAAATCTGTCCTCTGCAACTTTCGGAAGTTGAATGCTAGTGAAGGATAAGACGCGCTAGATGGCAGCTAGTTCGTAAAAATTGACGGCCCTGATTTGTCTCCTGTATTGCGGCGGCGTAAACTGCTGACTGATGATGCTAGCCGCTGGTGGTCATGGGTTCGAGTTCTGGTGGATCCAATGGGTTCTCATTACTGATGAAGCCCGGCAGACGGAAAATGCAGTCCAATGCTTTTCTAGGCACGTGGAGGACCATCTGTTTTGGAACAAGGAACAATGAACCATAATTTATAACGGGTAAAAAAGCAGGTGCTTGACGTGTCACGTAGGGTGTTTAGCGTGACAAAAAAGATAGCGAAGAGATAATGGAGTCGTCAGTTCGGGCGCTTACAGACGTAACTGCACTGTCGTATAAAGGGAGTTTGAAATGAGAATGTTCGCACGCAAAGCAACAGGGGAGTGGTTATTGTTCATATCACAGGCGAGAAAAATAAAAAGGATAGCAAGGACAGCGCTTACTCGTGTGCAACTATCTTGGGTCGATAGGATACAGAAATCCAGTTTCTATAGTAGTAGCGTTTATCAAATTTTGAGCAAGGGACTTAGAGTGACTCATTCTCGAGCAAGGTTATGGCACTGTCCTCTGTCTTTTGTGCATTAGGGTCAGCATCTGGTGGTCATTGGCTATAGCACGTAGTGTAAATGTGACAGAGTATCGTCAAGGCGTTTTTGTAAAGGGATAAGGTGGGTGCATTAATCACATGTTCCTGGAGGGTGTCCCAAGGCTGTGACACTCGAAGGGAGAAATAGTTTCGCCGACATTCCAGGCGGCTGTACTGCGTGACCACCTTAAACTAGTGACCTCTTAGCTGGGTGTTTTGAGTGAGTATTATAAGGGAATGGCAAGGGTGGTTGGGGTTTCTCAGGATCAGGTACACCATTATGAGATCGCCACTTAGACACCGATAACGTCCACTGTATATTTTGAGAGTCTTCAGTCTGAGTGGGTAGTGGAGGATGATCAAACCTTTGACGCTCTTCGTTGCCCTACGTTGTGCAGTATCGAGCGCGGTGAGATGGTGCTTGAGCCAGGGTTGCCACGCTTGGATAGCGTATTCCGCGTGCGGCCTGACGTACGCACTAAGCATTTTTGGAAAGATCGAAGGGTCAAACTTCCTGAAGGCTCTGCAAAGAAGGCTGAGGTACTGGCTCGCTTTCTTAGCTGCCTTTTCAGTTTGCCTTGAACAACCGTGGTCATCTTGAACTGTCACGCCAAGATCGCACTCGTGAGAAGCCCGCTGTAGAGTTTATGGTCCAAGGCGGCACTTGTGCATACTCTTGTGCCGTATACTGAGAACTTTACACTTGGTGACGTCGAAATGCAGCATGTTATCGATGGACAATATGTACGCTTTGTCCAGGTCCTCCTGTAAGACTGTGCGATCCTCCACTGCAGCTATAGTGCACCATACTTTTAGGTCATCAGCAAATAGCAAACAGTTAGAAGACAGCACACTCGCGAGGTCATTTATGAAGATCAGGAACAGGCGGGATCCAAGTACCGAGCCTTGAGGTACGCCGCACTGAACTTCAATGGATTCTGATAGGTTGCTTCTAACCCTCACATACAGGTGACGTTGAACGAGAAACTCTCCTATCCAGCCCAGAACGGGATCGCCGATTCCATATTTCTGGAGTTTGTGGAGGAGAATGCGATGGTCTATACGGTCGAATGCCTTTGAGAAATCCAAGTAGGCCGCGTCGACTCCTACACCAGCGTCCACAGATTCCGTCCAGCTTGCACGAGCAATCAACAGATCAGTGATACAGGAGCGATTTTGGCGAAATCCGTGCTGCTCCGGAGCGAGAATTTGGTTGTTCTCCAGGTACCCCATCAAAGCCTCAGCTACATTGGGTTCCATAAGCTTGGACATCACAGGAAGTAGTGTTATCGGGCGATAATTTGCTGGTTCGGCAAGACTGACACTTTTGTAGATAGGCGTGATGATTCCGTGCTTCCACATAGTGGGGATGTGCATCTCGTTCAGACAACGTTGAAAGCAAATTGCTAGTGGCCCTGTCAAACTCATGGCAGCAACGTTCAACGCCTTCGGGCGAATGCCATCCGCACCCGGGGAGCTGAACTCGCGCAGGGACATCAGCCTCTTCAGTACAGCTGCGGAGGTGAACGATATGTGATTAAGCCCTGGTGCCGGCGTTATCTGCTTAGGCAGGGTGTATGATGATTGCGCGCCAAATTGTTGTCCAAGGAAGTTGGCCGCCTCTTGTGCGGTTTGGGCTAACCCGCATGCTGTGTGCAGAGCAGGAATACCGCACTTAACACGGCGCAAATTGTTTACATGTCTGTATAGCAGTTTGGGATGGGAGCAAAACTTTTCTACCAGACCTTGTTGGTTCTTCAGTTTATCCTCCCGGACGAGTTTGACACAGTGGTTCCTTTGTATTGTGTAGACATCTCAGGTGTGGTCGTTCGGGGAGGCTATGTAGGTGTGCCATGCCAAGTTCCATAATGCCATGCACTTACGTGTCCTGCTCCTTATGAAAGACTTCATCCTTTTAGGCCGGTAGAGTTTGGTTTCAGATGTCTTTGCCACGAGCTTGGTAAATATGTTGACGTACTCTCAGCTAGTCGCATCAAAACGCTCTAATTAGGAGCACATCGTTTATTATTTACTTATTTACGACCTTCTGGCTAAATTTATCAGATATTCACAAAGTTCAATGCATACTCAGGAACCGGTTGCCCATCGTGATAGATTTTGAAACCACAATCTATGTGCAGTATTCTGAACTTGAATTACCATCTTTTCATGTCTTTACTGAAGCGTGTTGCGTACCCCGAGTTATTTGTGCTTGCTGGGAAGCAAACACCTCCCAACCCGTGTGCTTTGATGGATATAGCGTGTGAAGCTGTGGGTGGTACAATTCAAATAACCGCCCCACTGTGAGCGCCACCCCGCTCCTCCCCGTTGACTTCGTCGGGAAACGAACACAAGTAAAATACTTACAGTTGAGCTGATCATGGCCATTCAGAATACTCACATTTTACTCCACACGGCCTAACTACACTGCAGCAATTTCCAATCAAACCCTGTTCCCACATATTTATTATCAGCGAACGACCATCGCCCTTGCAAGAACACGGTGTGCCATCACTGTCGAACCACATTAAATCGTCTGTTCGCTAGTTTCAGGCTCTCTAACCCACAGGTCATCCATCGATGAATTCTTCATTCATCTTAACAATCATCAGTTTTGTGTTGATATAGCGCTCACTATGCGGCAGTAGAGCGTCATCCGTCACAGTAACAGGGAGATGCGCGATAACATACTAACCTAAACGAGTTGCTGTGTGTTTATCTAATGGCTGCCACGACTGGAGCGGCCCACACTATGTCCAAGATTAACGCCTCTCACTCTGCCGGGCAGCCACATACTACTTTAACCGGCACCTGCGTGTGTGTGTGTTTGTAGGTGCAGGATTCCACATCGCAACAAGGTACGCAGTCACTGTGGCAACAGGCGAGTACAATAACCAGGTGACTATAATCACACACGCACTGTCGGTCTAACAAAGAGGTGCGTGGATAAACCAATCCACATCCTATTGGAAAACACCACCAACGACAGTCTGATTTTAGTGGGATAGCCAGGCTGAGCCCAGTGATGCGCTGCAATAAAACGCAAGTGAATTTCTAACACAATTAGAGTTTATAATACGGCTGCAAGACTTTACCGACAAGATGTCGGTTCCAGTTATCACCGAATGATCACTTGAAATGGTGGACAGGCTCACTTCTCTAAACAGCTATCCCGCAAGTGGCTGCGAAACTATCGGGTACTTGTACCATTGAGTGTTTGCGAAAGTCGATCCAGCTTTTTAGCAAGGCTATGGACAGTTAGGTTGTGTTCATGTGTTCACATTGTATAAATCCTGCTAATAACTGACCAGGCACATGAAAGCTATGCAGTCAGTTAATGCCAAACGGCGATCCAATATGCAAAACTAAGCTATTAACCATAATATTTAGTAGACAACCAAACTGTTTTAACCGTTTACATGCACGAGTACATAGGTTGGTACAAGCATTCATGCGAAGCCGTTAGTCATATCGTTGAACATGACATTCGTGACTTACGTACAAAGCTAATCTAAGCCCTTGCAACTGGAGCAAATAGGTGGTGCAGAGTAAACACTACTACACTTGTCTATGAAGAAAATTAGTGTAGCAGCAATGTCTATCGAAAAGGTTTCGCGTGAATACCAACCAGCTGTTCAAACATGTGACAAACTTCCGGAAAGTGAAGTGCGATGGTCCCCTAATCAGCTCGACAAACTGCTGGTGATGCACCCAATGATCTACGACTCAAAGCTGACCCGATATTCGGGCATGTCAACCGCATGTGTTACAATCCTAGCATATTTCACAGACGCCAGGATGTAGTCAGGTCACCATTCGTTCAGCTGCCGCTTAAAGAAGGCTGCTATCGTTGCGCACCCGTGGTTGTGAGGAGTTGACAACGAATAACCAAAAGCAATGCAGATGGCAGCTGCGAGGCTAGCCAAATCATCAAACGGATTTATTCCATTGCATACACGAAGAACGAATCCCTAGTAAGTGGATACAAGGTATCACTGCCCAAAAATAAGGGAAGTAATCTTTTGGAAGCAGTAGACTAAACCTCTCAATGGTAGACGCACCATACCAACAATTAGCAAAATGCCTAGCGAAACTTATCGAGCCCATCCGGAGGGAACTAACGAGCTATAGCCTAAGAGACACGTTTGAATTTGTTACCAAGATAGGTACTTTTAAAGTAATGGGAAAGGACATGGTTTCTTTCGATGTATCTTCATTGTTCACGAACGTCCTTTTATATATAATAGCCAGACACGCTGATAAAGTCGGCTTCCCTGCGCTCCAGCTCAAATCATTACTGCGCCTATGCAATAAAGATATTTATTTCAGGTTCATTGAAACCCTGTATCGCACAATCGACGGCGTGGCCATGGGTAGTCCATTGGGTCCAGTTTTGGCTGATATTTTCATGGGCCACCTGAAAAAAACTGAGTTAGCTTCTTACATACGAAATGTATACTTTTATTGCCGGTATGTTGACGACACATCAATCATCGTTGACACACCTCAACAGGCGGCGCACTTATTGAAACGGATGAATATGTGTCATTTAGCCATCAAGTTCACAATGGAAAACGAGCCCGATGGATCTTTCCATTTCTTAGATGTTAACTTACAGAGAAAGCCAGATGGTACACTCGTTAGATCAGTGTACAGAAAACCAATATGGACGGGGCAATACTTGAACTTTAGTAGTTTCCCCCCAATGAATTACAAACAAGCTTTAGTACGCACCACCGTTGCTAGAGCTCGTCCAATTTGCTCTTTAAACCCAATGGATCGTGAACTGGAACAATTTACCTGGACACTACAAGAGTATGGGTATCCCGCGCGATTTATAGCATGGCACTCGAAAATACGCCCTAGGGATAAACCACCAACTGATGTCCCGAATAAAAAGGTGTTCATAACACTGGCTTTCAAAGGAGATCATGCTGACAGAAAATTTAGGCATCGCCTCCGTCATTCGCTTAAGAAGTGTTACTATGCGGCTGAACTAGTGATATTGCACCAAGTCAGAAGGTTTCTCTGTAAATCCAACCTGGACAGACCGGACTCCCAAGTTACCGCCTCATGCATTTACTTTTTTAATTGTTCTCGCGGTAGCAAGTACATAGGCCGAACTGAGAGGAGACTGTCAGCGAAGATTGCAGAGCATGTTTCGCGAAACATGATCGCTAAGGACCCGAAGCTACCGACTAGCTCTATTGCCCGCCACATACTTGACTGCCCTGAATGCCAAAACCCACGTGGCACTTTCAGGGTAGTTAGCAAACAAGCTACTCTCCGCTTACTTCAGTTTGCGGAGACATCAGCAGTTCGGCGGCTGAAACCAAATCTGTGCGTGCAAACGGGATTCGTGACCGCGCTAGTCCTTCCCTGGTGAGGCTAGTGACTGCGTTTCCCTCCGAAAAGGGCACGTGAGCCTAACGGCCTACGACCTCTGAATATTTTGTCGTCAACATCGCACGTTAATTGTCTGCTATGTAGCCTGTGTATTCCACTAATCGTATGTAAACAGCTGATGAGAATACGCGAAATTTCTGAATTCAGTAAATTCTGTTAAACGTTCCTTCCAATTGCTTTATTGAAATTCCTGGAGGGAAATGTCTGCATGACATATACATCTGTGCTCCGGCTTCGGTATAACCAATTGATTGCATATATAGCATAATTGAATTGCTCCTTAAGGATCTGACTTGCATCCGCAAGCCAAATGAACTTGGTCGCTAACGTATTTGGTTGCGTCCAGGGTCTTTACGACGCACTGTGCGCGCACTGTCTTGCAGTTGACGTAGCACAAATCAGCCGATGTAATAACCCTCGCATGGATAATACGGATTGGTGGTTTCCGCGGGAGACGCGTGGGCGTCCTAACCTCTAGTTAACGACGACTGGCTAGTTCCACGCAGATTAGGGGCACGAAGTTGTCTAAACTCACGTGGTGCTACTGGAATGAGGATTGAGTCGGCGCAGCGTCGTGTCCGCCAATGGTGATGAATGAGATTTTGACAGTGTGATTGTGGTACACAAGGTTGTTTGTTGATGAAGGAAAATATTGGGCTTTTCGATGCGTGAGTATGTTTATTAGTATGTGAAAGTCGTTTGTAATATGCTAGGAGGTGGATTATAAATTATTGTACGAAACGGTTTAAATGCCTCACGGCGGTTAATCATTTTCCCGCTTCTAGCGACAGCAGCCGTGGTGGATGACTCTAACGCATTCCGACGTATCTTCAAAGGTCCATATCTAGAGTTTTCAGCCATCCTTGAGGATCTAAAATGTTTTCAGATTGAAACGACGACATTGTTTTGTTCGTCAGAGCATTATTATTACGAAACCTGACTTGAGAGCCATTGAAAACGTCCAACGCGCCTTTACGAAGCGCATATTTGGCTGTTCAACCGCTCTTTCATACCGAGATAGGTGCAAGCAACTGAATCTTGAACCTCTGTGGTTACGAAGAATGCAACTAAATCTGTGCTTCCTCCACAAACTCGCGTGGCGGAAAGCATATATTGGAACCTATCAATTGCACTTTCGAGAAAACACCACTTATGAACTGCGAGATAAAGAATGCATATTCTATTTACCTAAATTCAAGAGCAGTCTAAGGAGAAATTTCTATCTTCTTAGGTATGGCTCCATTTGGAATAAGCTGCCAAAAGAGATTAGATGTATTGAACATTTCTGCATGTTCAAGAAAATGATAAAGGCTTATCTGTCAACGGACAGAGCGAAATGGATCTTAAACATTCAATTTGATGATGAAAAACTGTATGAAGAAGGGCCGGATCATGTATGATACCGGAGAACATCAACTCTACTGCACCAGAGAAAACTTGATCAGCTAGGATGAGCTGATACAAACCGCTTCTTATGCTATTCCTTAACGCTACATTCCATGCGGTTTTACTCCCTTTCAACTTAATTCATATCAGATGTCTTCTGTTTAAAACCGATAGCAAAATTATTTACTGGTGTGACGTCCGGAGCTATTTTCGTAATTTTCCCCACAAATTGATTAATTCGTAATATTGTTCTGCGATCCCCTTCGCTACATTTGTTCTCCAGTGCTAATCATTTCCCCCTCTTTTCTGAAACTAACAGTCCAGAAACATATACTTGAATTCAAGTATGGCAATAACTGATTCCCTACGCGACTTTTGCCTATGGACAACTTGTACAGTCATCTGTCTCCGGGTGTCACGCTACACAATTTATCGTATGATCGGCTCGATCGATTTCTACGCCGATGTACAAAACATACCTGCCTATTTCTTACATTAACGATATAGTACCTCTTTCACAGAATTCTTCTTTTCCATATTCTTCCTTATTTCATAGTTGGCCACGAATGGGATGATCTCCTGTGGTGACGGATTACAGCTTCCAGATTATAAAAGACGTTACCTATGCAAGGCAAATTGCCACCAACTGTCTGGCGTATAAAAAAGTGCCATAATAGAATGATCCGCATGACGGACTGGGCTGAACCTTCATAGCCCATAATACATGTTCAAAAACAGCTCTAAAATGAACAAAACATATGATATACAGGTGATGGCTCATATGCTACTATGCCACACCGGCACACGGCCAGTTATTGCATGGAAGTGCGAGCGAAACCTTTCAAGGGAATAACTTGCATGGAAGCAGGTCCCCTGGGGATGGTTCCACGAGTGGCCGTATTACTTTAACTGGACATCTGTTTAAATTTGCTTACGTTATTGTTCCTGCTTTTTATTTTCTTTAATGCCTTAATCCTGCCAATTAGTTTAGTACCTGTTTTTGGATCCATTGTAAAAAGCGTGAACAAATTGATTATTTTTTTGCGATCTTGTTGTACACATTGATCAGACCACATAGTTGGACTGCACCTCGAAACACCGAGGAATATAACATTTATCATTTATCATTTATCAAAGTGAGACTGAAAAGGTGCTACAGGATGGATGCCGGTACCGATATATTCAGTTTCTGTGCGTGCATAGCAAGCGATCGAATGTTGCTGGAAAGCGGTAAGTGATTTTTTCCGCCTGACAATTTTTAAAAGCTACCGGGGTAACAGTTGCCATACTAGGTTCTCAGCGGTTTTGGAGGGGGGGATGTTAAGAGATGGGATACGTCTGTCTTCGCCATTCGCACAATTTTCACCTGGAGAAGCTTTGGATGTCTGCCAAAAGTCGGCGGCTAACAGCGGAACAGGAAAGCATGGTGCTGAACCTGAAGAAGACGTTTCTTCGGACACAGGAGGTGCATGCATTTGTGCGTCTTCAATATGACATTCGTTTAACGAGGCGAGATTTGTATGACATACGGCGGCGTCATCGTAACACTTGTGTCACAGAAATGGAGGAGGTTACACGGCTATTGGGAAGAAATGGTCAGGTGAAAATAATGCATGAGGGAAATGAGATCCGGTAACTCTTTTTCATCCCTTCGCGCATGCTGGAATTGGTGACCCAATACGGGGAGGCCATTTTGGCGGACTCCACATATCAGATCAATTACAGCGGTTATATCCTATAGCATTGTATGTTTTGTGGACGTCAACGGCCTTGGCATTAGCTTCTTTTATGCGCTGTTGCCCAATGAGACAGAGGGTACCTACCACGAGGCGTTGAGTAGTATGCTGTAGTTGGCCCTCGGGGTTGACAGTGCTCGAACGCTGGTCATGGACTAGTGCGCAGCGCAGGTGAATGCGTTTCGCAATGCGTATCCTACGGCCAACATAGTTTTCTGCCGGGTACACATTATACTTGACATGCAAAGGCGTTGTGATCACCTTCCCTTCTGTAACACGGAGGATAAAAGAGCTCTGTTCAACATTCTGCGATCCTTATTGTATACGCACCATTGAGTGCATTATCATCGGCTTATGGAGAGTATATCGGTGCGCAGCGGTGAATGCTTACAGTATCTCCGTCGCACGTGGATCCCATGGCGGCTTAGCTGGGCGGCCCATTTGATGGGCCACCTGGTGTTAGTTGGGTGCGACAACACCAATCGCATTGAAAATGAGACTAAGCATTGGAAAGTCACTTTAAGTGAGAGGTCAACTCTGCTGCACCTGTTTCAAATGATAGTGCAGCGGTGAAGTGGCATTTTAGAGGAGAGGGAAACCGTCCTTGCAAGAGATAAGCTAGGTATGTGCGAGGTTGAGCAGCGTGTAACCAGTGGACAGTTGATTTTGAGGAAGATGTCCTCATACGCTCGGCGGCAGTACGTGCGGCACAGTCTAAGAGTTCGCATCCGCAGTGTGAACCCGGACGGCAGGTATTGGCTAGTGGATGACGAGTGCCTGGGCATGCAGCGTGTGGTCATAGAGAATGGCAGCGTATGCGGATGTCGGTTTAATCGTAAGTGGCGCATTCCATGTGCGCACGTTGTGCCGGTTGCCGGCCTGCATACCAACGACGATGAGGTGGTTCTTTGTGGTTGCCGTTGGGTGCTGCCAACGGAAAATGTTGGAATGGCGGACCTGTCGGATGACACGGAGGGAACGGTGACGGTCACGCAGATGCCATCCAGTAGTGATGGTATCATTGACCGTGCTGGAAAAAGACGCATTGCTCGTGATATGTTTGGTGACTTGGAGGCGCATTTGTTGAGTATGAGCACGGAGGAGTTCACCCGTACTATGGACGTCATGGCATGCTTTCGGGAGCTACTGGCGAGTCATAGTAATGTGGAACTGTTTGCCCGATCATCCAATGTGGAACAGTTGCAGCGGTTATCTTGGGAGGACCTGCCCATATTCCAACGAGTGGATGCGGCAGCCTCCGATGCTGCTTCCTGCGTGGGGTTCCGAAACCTTTCTTCGTCCAGGTGGTTTGCATCGGAGACAGACGATAACCAAGTGGTCTCATTGGGGGAGGCAGGTACTGCGCTTTCGCAGCGGATTGACACTGACGGCAGGCGTAACAAACGCAAATCACCTTTGATACCTCGTGTGATGAAAGTTGCGGCTACCAGCATGAGGTCACGCGGATTGAAATTCCGTACGCTGAAAACCAGAACTTCCGCTCGGCACCGCGCAACTACGTGGCGTACAAGGATGACGACGGGTGGGGCGGATGCGGACAGCGCCGTTTGCGCTCTGTGTCAGCAGGAGGGGGAGGACTCACCGTGCTCCGATCAAGTAGATTGGATAAGTTACGATGTATGCGCAGAAAGCTTTCATCAAAGTTATTGCGGCAAACCAAGGTCAGCCTGCATACACATGTATGCACTGCTGCTTGTAAGTTAAAGTTGGCATACATTACGTTGCATTTCTGTAGAGTTGCAATTCCCGGTAATTCAAATCGTGGTTCTTAAAGTCACCCCTCTAGATTGCTCTTACAATCAGTAAGTGTCAACGTTACCCACTTTTATCACGTTACCCTTTATTCCTTGCAATCTCTGTATGCAATGTTAGTCTGCCATCTTTCCTTTTTGCATGTCGCTGCGGTTTCCACTTCAAGCGGTGTGCCCTGGCTTAAAACCTACACGGCTGTAATCCTTCCGGCGGCATTTCATGAGTGAAATAACGGCGTGGGATATCTGGCCTGCTCACAAGGACTTCAACGTGTTCCTAATCCTCACGTTCCGCCAGGCTTTCCACTGGTGGATAACGTGCAGCTGAAAGTCCATCAATGACGTCCACACCAGCTACGTGGCCGGTGAACAATATCAACCTTCGGTTGCTTTCTCGGTTGCTAAGCGATCTTGCATTATTCCGCTCAAGCATCATACGTATTCCTGGTAGGGAAGTACGCGGGTGAAAACATTACGCGCACTGTCAGTGTGAGAAGCGATGTTCATCGGGACAAGCATCTACCGGCTAATCAGTGGCCTGTCCGCGTGACCTGCATGGTAATCCATTTCTTTGTAACATTTATACAACATACAGTGGAGAACCATTTGAATAGCGATAACCTGTATAGCGTCTAGGAGCCTTTTTCGCTACAATCTGGGAATATCTTGTGGCATTCTCCAGCAGCTGTAGGCTTTCCTTGATGGATGGGCGCAGGGTATTGCTGTGGGAAGGGGCTTCTCTTCTTGCTATCTGTCCTCTGTAGCATTCAGCAAACCTTTGTGCTACGTTCACTGTTGTTCTCAAATTGTTCAGCGCTTCCTATCGGAGGGTTGGGGGAGCCTTAGTGCTAAAGAACCGATTTTGAACTATGAACGTTGAACCTGATTTCTCCCGCCTATGTACTGCTGCTGCATTCTCCGTTCTGCAGGTTCCTTTTATGAAGGTAGGCAATTCCCTTCATCATACGTGCCGCAGTTTTGCCGAACGCACGTCACATAATCTACGACGGTTTAACATGTGCGTAAGGAAGCTTCCTCCGGCTTCGTTTCCCGGAGTCACCGACGGGGAACTGACTACCTAGGGTCACCTAACTGTTGACGCCCCGTTTTGCACCTTGTTTTAACCCGTAACTGTTTCCGTTGACTGCGCTGCAGGTAGCAGCTTGTCGGTTTTACCTTTTGATACTTATTGTACACTCTGAAAGCGTCATGTTGGATTCACTGAATACCGGCGCCAATGTGTCTTCGGCTGCGTTTATCAGCGAACCTAATTCTGTATGCGGCAGCGTGAGCTGCTCAAATCCCGTGACGGACGAGTCCGGTGGCATGCAGTGCTATGTATGCAACTGCTGGTACCATGAGATGTGCACCGATTTGAGCCCTGATCAGTACGCAATGCTTTCGACGAACGATAGCATGCTGTGCAGTTGTCTTCTATGCCGTCGCCGTCGATCCACCCGTCTTGAGGTAAATACCTGCAGGTGAATATCTGCTCATGAAGCCCTCTAAGTGCTGGCGAACTTACCAAGCGGCTTCATCAACCAGCACCTACGAAGGCTATCGAGCGGTTAGAAATAAATGAAAGCAACATCTTATAACTTTTCGTCTTCAGTACGAGGAGGATTTGGCTGACGCAGCCGTAACACATCCAAAGAAGTTCTTTGCTCACATAAACAGATGAAGCGATACAAACTCGTTTATACCGGCTTTAATACTAGCGGACAGGACCCATGGCCATACTGACTATGATAAGGCTTGTATACTTAGTGAACATGATACTGGTGTCTTTTCGCCTGAGACATCACTACCTCAGGTTTACCTGGTCACAAAAGTTCCGGAGGATTCTTACCTAACTGAAATCAGCATTACTGAGACACAAATCTTCAGGCTATTGCAAGGGTTAAATCTTCCAAAGTTTCTGGTCCTGTTTCAATTCATCGGAAGCTGATGCATGAATTGGCCGCTGAGCTAAGTGGCCCTCTGACATGCATGTTTACAATATCGCTCGACAAATGTGCCTTACCTTCGGAATGGAAGAAGACAATCATCTGCCCGATTAGTAAGGGCGGTGACACAGCCCTACACGCGAACTACTGGCCTGTCAGCTTGACAAGCGTAGTAGTTAAGTTGTTTCCGAATTGGTCGGGGAATCTTTGGAGCATCACCTGATTAAGTTTCACCTTCTCAGTGTGGCACAGCACGGAATCCGGAAGGGATTTTCATGTCTTACAAATTTAATTGTAGCTCTTGAAACCTGGGCTGACAAAGTAGACAACCGTCACGTTATTGACGGGCTTTTCGTTGACTTCTCGAAAGCCTTCGATATTGTTTTACGTCAACGACTGTCATTGAAATTCAGGTCGTATGGGATATCTGGAGCCACCCATAAATGGGTCTCTGCTTTCCTAGATGGGAGAGAACAGTGTGTACGCGTGGGGGCTAGCCTTTCGTTTAGACAAGATGTTCTTATTGCTGTTCCGTAGGGCTCGGTTCTAGGGCCGTTGCTTTTCGCAATTTATGTTATTGACTGACCCAGGAGCTTGAATTGCCATGGGTATTGTTTCCTGATGACCTCTAGCTCGTGAATGGTGTGGATATCCCTGGTGGCTCTGCGGCACTTCAGAGTGCCTTGGACAGCCTCTGGGATTGGTCAACCTTATGATTGCTAGCGTCAGTTAGATGATCTTGGGTGGCCGTACCAAACCTACCGCTTATCCTAACCTACTTGTATCTTCAACTTTCCCTTCCTTTTTAATTTTTTCTCACACTTTGGTGTGATCATTATTTACCTGACATTCCTCCTCTTGTTTTCTTAGCTTACCACGCACTATTCTACTTCACATAAACCGGCCCCGCAGGTACTGCTGGGCAAGAAAATGTGGGCAGTAATTGGTTGGACAGGGTGTGATGCGGTCTCTTTTAGACTTTTCAACATCTCAAGCAGACCGATCAATTTCCATTCCTACGATAGGAGAAAGATGGATCAATCACGGGATTCTCCTATCGTTCCGGTACCAACCGAAATTGAACTTGAACTTGAAGGTGCCCTCAAACAGAAGAACACCAATGTTACTGTTCACGCACACCCATTAGTGGAAAGAGTTAAGCTATAAGAGGCCATGAAGCACCAACGAAACCAGTCGAACGGCGGGTAAACGAACTCTCCGGTTGGTGGGTTCTCCGGTGGTCAGCCGGCGGTGTTTCTCCGCCTTATCAGTGCCATTCATGATAGCCCAGGACCCAGTGCTGGACATTACGAGTACCTTCAGGTAGTGCTAAACAATATGCGCAGCCTAAGGAAAATGATGTGCGAGACAGGTCTACTTGTACATGGGTCTCCTACCGATATACTGGCATTCACTGAAACGTGGCTGTCTCAGGACTTCACGGAGGGGAAGTACATCTTTGAGTGGGCTGATGAAATTGTCGAGGCTATGTCTGTAGTGAATAGTGTAATATGGAAGCATTGTGAGTGGGTCCAAAGGGGGATTCCACTTCATTCCCACCCAATTCGTAAAAAGGTCTTTGAAACTGGAGTACTTTCATCTAGTGGAAGGTCGCTGGTCGGATGTTTCTGGCAACCCAGAGAAAGGTACTTCCAATACAGATCTTCTTGAGCTTACGCTATCAGTACCGTTGCATCACTTCTTGTGGCTACCCAATACCAACATGGATGGCCGAGTATGGTTTAATTGTGAATCTCCTTTTCGCCGTCACTAGACTTCGTAGGTCTCCTCACTTACAGCTCTTCCTTAGGTGCCAGCGATCATGTTTGTTTATCAATTAGGTATACTATGATACCACGTCACCTGAGCATTCCTAAGCCGTATGCAAATATGGCATGCTAACTATCAGGCGATGCGTAAAAACGCTTCTTGTTGGGGTTGCGAACTCGCGCTGGTCGATACGGTTCATGCGGACAGGGATAAATTTAACCCTCATCTCAGGTTGTTCTGTACTCCCTACATCCCGCTTGCGAGGAGAGACGAGACTCGAACACGGCGGTGGTTAATAAATACTCCTGGCAAGTACCTACTGCCGAACCGTTCTAGGTGATTGCAGAACTACCGTAAGGCCCCATCAACTAGCAACCATGATAGGTACCGCGATGGTACTTATTTAGTTTAATTTACTGTGGTGGGAATGCAATCTCTTACGCTGCTGCAAATACGGGACGGTTTTAATGCAGACGCAACGGAATCAATTCACTGGAAACTTCCGTATGAGTTGGCGAGTGAACTCAGTGACGATGGTGCTTCGGAAGTCACTTAACAACTGCACTTTAGCTTCCGATTGGAAGGAGGCTGTCACTTGTCCTATGTACAAAGAGGCGACAGGAGTCTGTCAGGTAAATAAACCCAAGTCAGTCTCACTTTCATCGTGGTTAGACTGCTAGAAAGACGGGTGACAGAATCGTTGGAACGACATCGGATTAGATGTTATGTAGTCAACAGTGCACAACACGGAATCCGGAAGAGGTTTTCGTGTCTCACGATGTTGTTCATAGCCCGTGAGGCTTGGGCCGAGACGATGTGCAGTGTCCACCTACTTTGCGCAGCCTGAAGTGAGCATACCCACCGTACCGATACCGCTGTCTCTGTTGCCGTGTCAGGATGTTCCGCTGGACTTCCTGTTCCTTTTCCGTTAACTGTACCTGGAGCCGACCGACGCGTCCACTGTTACTGACAATGGAAACGTTGCCCCACCCATCGGACAGGCGAACTTATTAAAGCGCATTACGTAGGGACGTCTCCCTGTGTTGTCCTATATATAACCACTTCATCAGATAAGCGAAATACGCATACAATGAGTCATGCGAATCGGAAGGACTATCGAGCGCTACAAATAAAAGCCCATGAAATTGAGTGCAATGCTTGGATAGACATTCGCTTGTGGACAGGGCAGGAGTGCCGCTCCGCGTTAGCATGTGCGTTGAAACTAACAGAAACACTTAGGAAAGCATGTGGGGGTGTGGCCTACATTCGGGGAGTTGAAAAATAGGGGGGGTTACAGTAGCATTGAAACAGGACAATAAGGGAGTAAAATCGTAATAGGTTGATTAAGAAGACGGAAAGGCCTGTGCACTGGCATCAAAACCCCTATGAATTATACTCGATGCCGCAGACAGGGCACGGTAGATTATCCTCCGTGGTGGCCAGCGCATCAGGGATTTGTTGGAAAGTGATACATTTTATTGCATGGGCGGGATACGGTTAGGTTGCCCAGGCCTAGACAGCGGAAGTATTAGTGTTCTCAACCAAAGCCGTTGGTTCAGAAACCTGACCGCAAGGCGTCCGTTATGAGGAATAAGGTGCAACCCTCATTCCAACCCCCAAACTGGGGGACCAGGAGGCCGAGTTTGTCTGCCCTCTACCCGTTGACCAATCTGGTATGAGGGCCACTGTAGGTGCAAAATCACCACCCATCATAGCTCAATGGGTCAGTGAGGCACGCAAACCATTGCACCATGGCAACGTCCAGCCTCATTGCGATGGGGCAGGCTTTTCCACTGAATAATTAATACCTATAAGGTTACGAAGTACATTGTATATATATATATATATATATATATATATATATATATATACATATTTGCATATGTATATATAAATATATGTAAGTTTAAGCGAGTATTTATGTCGTCATACGTGTTTACTTTATTCCATTTCGGCATTTTGAGGGATTGGCTGTTGTTTGACATCCCAGGTGTGGCTGCGCTTGATGTGCATGTTGACAACGTGCCTACCTGTCTATTCCCCACTACCTCGTCCATACTGGCTCCAAGAAACAGTTGGTCGTTGCTGGAGGGGACAGGGTGCACGGTCCTTGTGGCCGTGTTAGGATCAAAGAGTGGTTACATGCAGTCAGTGTGGAGCGGGCTATGGTCCAGCCACCGCATTGTGTACGCATGATTCCCCAACTAGAGCGTGCTTGTGTTTGTCTGTGAATGCATGTGAACCGACTCCGTTGACGAAACGTGGCTCCCATCCACATGTCTCCCGGTCTTATTCCTTCGGGTTTACACTGGATATGGGGCTTGTGGATGCAGCTGCGGGTGGCGCAGCGCAAGCCACCCATGGTCCCTCTGTAGGCGCAGGCGTCCTGTGGCTGGCCACAGTGACAGGCAAATCCGAAACCGGGTGTTGCCAACCATATATCTAAGTGCTGTTTGATGACGCAGTTTCATAACCTCCACAGCACGTGGAAGGATTTCTGTGTAGATATTTACCTGTATGCTCCGATTTACCAATTTCACTTAACCACGGGTGTCCTTACTTCGTATAGGCACTGTTAATGCGGTAGCCCTTTAGCATCCAAACTGGATCCCGCGAATAGCGTACATTCATTGTCCATCCAGTTTGTGCTAGGCACAGACACAATTTGATTTAAATGATGACCTAGCTTTCACAGGCCAAGTACACATGCGCCGCCCGCTGCCGTCCTCCTTACCGCTGCAACTGTCCATGCATGAGTGATTCCTAGCCACAGGTAAGGTCCGAATTCAGTGATGACTACGCTTTAACAGCACAAGTGGACATGCGACGCCATCCGCTATCCATGGTTACCGCTGCACTGGCCCTTCTTGCAGCACCTGGTACGAACATATGAATCAATGATGATTCGTAGTCACAGGTAAGGCCCGATTTCCATGATGACTTCGCTTTCACAGCCCAATTTGGCATGCGCCGCCCTCCGCTGTCCTGGTTATCGCTGCAACTGCCCATGATTGCACCACCTGGTACCACCATATGAAGCATGAGTGACTCCTAACCACAGGTGAGATTGGATTTCAATCATGACTTCGCTTGCAGAGTCCAAGTAATATGCCCCGCCCTCCGCCATCCTAGTGAACGCTGTCACTGTCCCTTCGCCCAAGTATTGCCACCGTCATATGATGCATCAGTGATACCCAACCACAGGTACGATTGGATTTCAATGATGACCTCCCTTTCAAAGCTCAAGTACACATGCGCCGCCCTCCCCCGTCCAGTTTACGACTGCCACTAGCCCTCCTCGCATCAACTGGTACCACGATATGAGACACCAGTGAATCCTAGCCAAAGCCAAGATCCGATTTAAATGATGATTTCGCTTTCAGAGGCATAATACAAATGCGCGCCCTCCGCCGTCCTGATTACCGCCCTTTGTCACCTCCCTGTCACGTACGTCCATTTGCCGTCTCCTACCATAACACTGGGTCCGGTCTTTCGTCGCTTTCCAGTTTCGTCTACCTTTTACATTCCTTAGTGAATGTACCAACGGCCCTTTCCAGGGCCACTCCCTATCACTGTGTCTTGTGGTCTCACATCGCAAAGGAAACCTATAAACTCTGCAGGTTCGTTGCGGCGGACTACAAGGCCACAGGTTCCGTGGGTAGTTCCGTAATCTTCCGAAAACATATGGGCCAAATGCTCCATTATCACGTGTGACGCAACACTGCAAGCAATGCGGACAACATGCTCGTCCAATAAGAACGTGGTGTGTTTACCTTGTGCAGTTGATTTCAACGATTAACCTGCAGCTGTAACCGTACATTCTTAGTAAAGCTTGTTTCCCCATTTCACTCCGCTTTTCCATGTTTACCGCTTTGCGCACTCAATTCGTCCTGTGATACCATATGATGGACCATTTTGCAGTATTCTCGCTTGGCGGGTGATGAACGTTCGCAATGCTCTCCACTTAGACGAGAATATCTACGTATAGTTTGAGCGTCCATCTGTCCACCTGATAAAAACATATGCACCCTTATAACCACATTCGCTATATCAGTACAATGCAGTCCTGCGTATCGGTTCCTATTCCACTGACATTCTGTTGCTCCCAAAATTCACCTCCTACTCAGTACGTCATGTTACTCTTCCCAGCGGCGTGTTAGTTTATAAATACAATGCGACACACTAAAAAGTGACCTGAAAACGGCTGCATCTTCAGTTAAGATAAATGGACAAGGAGCACTGCGTCTTATTTTCCATTACGGTAGCACTTACCGACTTCCGTGTTTTCTGCTTCACCGCATCCACCACCTTAACTCAGTTACCCTTCCCGAGGCAATCTTCTATAGACATTTTTAAATGTTTAAAGAACCCCTCTTCCCCACAAACCTCTTTAACTCAGCAATGAATAACTATATCCTTCGATGCATACATACCATTGCTTTCTGCAAAGTCATCTTTCCTTACGGGAATCAATAACATAGAAAGAAAACGCTGATGATTAAAATAACGAACAGCTGCAGTCCGCATTCATAAATATAACATTCCTCTGCGTCCGCCATTGTGTATCACAAAACCGTTTGAAATCAAAATGAGCACTTTTCTTTCCAGCAACATAAGATTCCCAAAAGCTCTTCCGTTTTCACTTTCCCATGTGTTACACATTAAACATGCAGGAATCAATACACATACACTTAAACATATATACACATATGTATTTCTTACACTTGAGCAAACCATTATCCCATACAAACTGCATGTACATATATATATATATGTATATATATGGAAAACATCTCTTTAGATCATTTGCAGCAGGTATTTCTATGTAGTGCGCAAAGAAGCTATTACTTTAAACACATTATGCTTCTTCATGCAGTCAGGCACTTACAGTTCCATGGGATTTATTTGCCCTATATGTATATATTTTTATTTATACATATGTATAGAGCAGTCAACGAACCAATTTATATACGTACCCATTTAGGCATAATTTTGTGTGTGTAAGCATTCGCATATTAACATATTTATACAAACATACACACATATTTATAAACCTCAGCATATCCAAACAGCTTCATAATTCCACGTATACACATACCTTCGCATGATTTCCACCTTACATGAAATAATTCCAAATATATAGCAATAACAAAACGCACAACTAACGTTTTCAGTGTAACTTAGCATATATATATATATATATATATATATATATATATATATATATATATATATGGATATATATATCTCGCTTGAGAGAAGAGGACATGTTTACACACACACACACAGACATACACACCATTGCCTAAGGATTTACAATGGTTCCGCTCACCATTTCGCTTGTACGTTGACCAGTTCCACAGCAACCTCCACTGCAAAACAATTGGTACTTACAAAACATATGCTATACATGGACACTCATATATTTTGGAAATTTAACCAGAGATGCTAACAATTATTTCATTTTACGGAAACATAGAGCTACTTTTCTAAAGCCCTTTTTCACATTTAGTTTCTTTTTTAACCACTTACGTGCAGTTACATATTGACTTTTCACATTTTCCGTGCCATTTTGCAAGTAAGCATGGCACAATACAGTTTCCAGCTTTTTGCACTTCCTGACGTCATTACACACATTTTCCGCAATAAATCACTCTAATAAAACCTATACATTTAGAGAACTCAGAACCCAGTTGTCCTGACGAGCAACAGCCCGTATTCGAAATCCCGCCATTGGTGGACTCGACGGTCCCTGAGTCGGCGCAAGTCGAATGCGATGTACTTAAAGGCATGCTTTGCACACAGCACCAATGGGGGGGGGGAGGTGCATATATGGAAATGCGACACCAGATTAGTGATCCTAAGGCTTGTTAGGCACTGTGTTTCAGCCCACAATTTGCGTAGCGTAAGCGATAGGATGATCTACCAACGCTCGGGCTTGAAAGGCACTTGCGACTGCACTGACTGGATATCAAGAGAGTCACAGATGCATGACTGCGATTGATTGGGGTCTGTGGTGTCAAAATGTTAGGCGGACTTACGAGTAAATTGACAAAAGAGATCTGTGCAGCTTCCCATTGAAATACCGGTTGGAAGATGGCCGCCTTGGATAACAGAGCGATGTCTGGAGCGGTTCTCTGCTGACAGGGCAAAAGCCGAATTACGACCGCGACAAGTTTGTTACAAATCGAGTGGGCACCACATTAGTACAGTAGACATCGCTTACTGTCATGGTGGACGAAGTAGGCCGACTTGACGTTCTCTAAATCCAAAGAGAAAATGCAACGGGGCTGTCAGCAGGTTGCATCGGCTGATCTGTACGCACAAGCATTCGTGGCTCGACATCAATCGACTGGCGGTTTGCAAACTGTGGACTGGTGCGGACTTAACTTAAGGGCAACTGACACGCAAGCCAGTGTGTATGAACAGGATTCGTATACCGTGCCCGTTAAAGATGTTGTAAATATCCAAACCGCTTGAGATCTTCGCACATGGGAAGCACCCCATCTTCGCTTGTCAGCTTTGCCTGCCCATTTCAACGCCCCCTCTCCAGCAAACTTACTTGGTCCAAAGGTTCAAACCTCGTTCCGAATGCATTCATTTGTCTAACACAGTATATAGCGAAACAACGCCTCAGGTGCCGTCTACGGCAGTTGTACCTGTAGGTTCATGGTTCCACGAGATCGATAACACACAATTCCCTATCTCACGGCACGGGAGCACCTAATTCCCAATCGCATGTGATAGTAGAGTGGTATATAACGGATAAACTAGATGACGCTTAACATGCCTCGCAGAAGGACCGTAATGAGGGGGGGGGGAATTAAATGAGTAACTTATACCTAAAAAGGAGTGTGAATTGGTGATTCACCGGAGATATTTGCATGATAAATTGTGTAGGGTCGTTTGGTTGCTACTAATTGCTCTTCGTAGCGTTACATCATCGGTGCGAAGCGGGAAATACTAAAAAATATTTTTAAACATGTAACCCCATTTGTACTACCAGCTAAGAATATAGGAATACGAATGTTGTGGGATGATCCTGTCACTTCGTGCATTCTCGTAGGTCACGTACATGCAAATAAAAAGTGAATCAACGCTGCACTCTAGCAGCGAGCCTGCCTTACTGCAGTTCTCTACAAAGCGCTCCGTAAGTTGGCACGAAGGACAGCTGTGGTTATTGTAAACTTTGATAAGTATTCCGAAGTGATCATTATTGACAAGGCCGATAATGTACTCAAAATAGAAACCACAAAATTCAAACCAGATACTACTTTCGATACCGTCTAGTTGGTCGCAAAACATTTGTGTCGGGAATTACAGATCGTACTGGTTCATGGGTTCATCTCAGCGAATGAATATCACACGCTAAAACCAGTGGACACCCCACTCCGCAAATATATTGTTTACCGAATGTACAAAATGTAGGAGTACCCATGCGGCCAATAATCTCCATAGTGAATTTACCGTAGCATGCCTTTGAGACTAAGACTCTATTCAGCAGCAAGTAGAAAGGTTCCTGTACAACTCTATGGAAATGTGCAAAAGCAAAAACATTTAACTGCGAATCCTCAGCGGTAGTGTTTGTTCAGTTCATCGTATATTCTTGTTCGGTTAGGAATCCGTACTTGTGTCATTATTTTAGGGTAAACGACGTCTTCTTTTGGCATTGTATGTGCACCGTTTCATAAAACCACAGGTTTCCGAAATAGCCGTCCATACTTGTTGTAAAACACCTCACGATTTCTCGCAGCAGCTCCAGTCCCCATGTGCTCTCTTGGCAGATGTTTTGTAAATCTGCAGGATCATTGAGAAGCAGGACGACTGCGTTCGCCTTCAGTATGACTTAGATCGACTGTAAAGGTGGTTCACCGAAATGCAACTCCCTATTAACGTAAACAACGCAGAGTTCCTCAGTATCACGTGCAAACGTGTAGTCACTCAAACATGCATATTAGACGGCCAGTACTTCCAACCTAACACAACTACCAGATAATAAGGAGTACCGTTGCGACATGGTACGTGAACACAAAAATATACAGAGAAATTGTACCGTGGAATGAAATTTATCCAGCTTAAAAAGACGTACCTTAAGTGTACGTTGGTTTAGCCCAATTGCGGTGAAGAAGCATCATGAATGCAACATCAACCTATATATATATATATTTATATATATATATATATGTACAAATATATATCCAGTGTAAACGCGAAGGAATAAGACCGGGAGGCATGTGGATGGGAGCCACGTTGCATCAACAAAGTCGGTCCACACGCATTCACAGACAAACACAAACACGCTGTAGTTGGGGAATCAAGTGCACAAAATGCGGTGGCTGGACCATAGCCCGCTCCACACTGAATGCATGGAACCGCTCTTCGAGCCTAGCACGGCCACAAGGACCGTGCACCCTGTCCCCTCCAGCAACGACCAACTGTCTCCTGGAGCCAGCATGGACGAGGTAGTGGGTAATAGACAGGTAGGCACGTTGTCAACGTGCACATCCAGCGCAGACACACAAGGGATATCAAGCAACAGCCAATCACTTGAAAAGACAAGATGAAATAAATCGAGTAATGCATACAGATACGGTGACATAGTTGTTCACTAAATAAACGTGTAAAATGAATTGGTTACGAACGAATCCGCGATAAGTTAAAGAGGTGAGAAGATATATTTTAAGCAAATGCAACAAACGTGAAAATCTTATCAAATTAACTACACTTAGCTTTAGCGACGTGTGCAAGTTTATGGAAGGGAGTACAGGTAAGCGTTAATATGAGAAGGAAAAGCATTAAGACAAATTGAAATCCCACCACCTGCAACAAAGAGACTTAGCATGCAAGCACGCGGTCAGTAAAACGAATGCAGAGTACCTACAATCGCTGCGCCGGTTCTGTCTACGTTCCTGCAGGACCCGTGGTCGCTTCGGTGGTAGTCCCGAATGTCCTCGCTCATGGCTCACTAGGCGTGCCTGACTCAGGCACTCGCGACAGCATGTGCTATAGCATCATGCGCTTGTTGTCGATGGAGTACAACCCATCTTTGCTTGCCGCTTCCGCACTTGCCGCTTATTCTCTATATGTATGAGGTCTTTCTCCCGCACTTCGGCAACTGTCTTCGTGATTAGATCGCGCCACGCATGCCGATCAACCGTCTTCGATTTCCATGACCTGCAATCAAGATTAGAACGTGTGAGACTCACTTTAATCATGTTCTGGTAACGTAAGTTTGGTTTCCCCACGTACCGCTTCCCTATACTCAGCTGACCGCATAATAGCTGCTTCAGTATCCGTGTCGAATTCATACCTCACACATGACCGAATCACCTCAGGTGTCTAAGCAAGAGTATGCAGTCCACTGCATAAATTCCACTTTGTCGCAACGCTTCCGTGTCAGCAAATCTGTCGCCCCAACCGATGCGCAAAATCCGTCGCAAACACTGTTGATGGAACCGCTCGAGATATCGCACATTCCGACGGTACATCGCCCATGTTTCACTGCCGTATAGAAGAAAGGACAGCACCATGGCTTTCTACACCATTGTAGTGATTGTAAATAATTTGCTTATTTTTCATTTTTACGCTTACCCAGTTCGCTGCAGTTGTACAGCTTTGTTTTAATTAACTATATATACATACACTTGGTTTCGAGCTCATCTTTCATGGTTCTGCCTTGATTGACGCTGGATTGTTGTGATTGTGCGCGTCGCTGCCTGCTCTATTCACGATCGGACTCTACGTAAACGTACACTTCGGCATACCTCGCGATTTACGGTCGTCCGACGCTTAGGCGCATCAGGATATTTTATATGTGAGGTAAACCTAACTGACAGTGTTTTCCTTGCCGGTTCCTCCATACCATCAGCTTCGTGCCAATGGTAAGCTGATGGTACTTCCACACTCGGTACTCTAGCTTCAGGAATGTTGCAGCTGCCTTCGACACGCAGATACGCAGCTCACTGTGTAGCTGCTGATCAGTCGACATCACACGCCCAAGGTGGCAGAAGCTGGAGGTTGTTTCCCATACTTCAGCACCAATGCTAAGTTGCGGCAATATTGAAGATTGCACCTCCGATGAAAGCTGGGAGAGACGGACCGTTGCTTGTGTTGGTGGTGAGTCCGAATTTGGCCGCTGTCGATACCAGAGCACTAGTCATTTGCTACAACTCATCCGCGCTGTGTGCAAACAACGCACAGTCATCAGCAAACAGAAACATACGGCTAGTTGTCTTACAGACTAGAGTTCTCGCACCGAAACGACGGATGTTCAGCAACCCACCATCAATATCGTGCTCCACACGAACTCCGTAAGCACAAGCGGCATCAAAAGCACAAGACATCGTTGCATGAATATATATATTAAACAGGGCAGGAGCTAAGACACAGCCTTGCTTCACACCAGAGACAACTGCAGTCATCCGAGGTCTCTCCACTCAGCTGCACCCTCGCTCGCATACCACTGTGCAGACATTCAAGTAAACTTACAAACTTACACGAGCGACTCATTACCAGCTATACTGGGCTGGTTCACCGTATCAAATGCCTTGAAGAAATCAACAGAAAGCGAGTACAAATTCTGGTGTCGTACTCTGCACTTCTCCTGCAACTGACGAGCCACAAACACCAAATATATAACGTTGGGACCCGAACGGAATCCACGCTGTTCTTCCGCCAAGTTAAGTTCCACAAGCTGACTGAAGAGGCGGATTCGGGTGATCCCATTGCCCACACAACTCAGCAAGTTGATGCCACGATAATTAGTACAACATTGCTTGAACCCTTTGCCCTTGTACAGTGGTAGCACAAAGGCATCCTGCAGCTTAGCAATCAACTCCTCCTCAATACATACGCTTTGCACCAAGTGGTGCAGCGCAGTCAAGAACGCGGGTCCACCGTGTTTCAATCCTTCA
This sequence comes from Dicrocoelium dendriticum, assembly GCA_944474145.2. NCBI lineage: Eukaryota > Metazoa > Platyhelminthes > Trematoda > Plagiorchiida > Dicrocoeliidae > Dicrocoelium > Dicrocoelium dendriticum. Next base: position 60,856,900 of record OX104062.1, on the reverse strand, counting down.
GGCGGGATCCCTTCGGCCCCAGCACACTTGCCGTTTCGCAACTGAACTAGTGCTCTCTGCGTCTCTTCCAGTGTCAGCGTGTCCGCCAGACTCGTCTGCACATTGTGATGCGTTAGGACGTTCAATCTAGTAAAGTCGATCTTTGAACCGTCGTACATGAGACAATCAAAGTGTTTTGCGAGATCTGCGTTAAGTCTGTAGTCTCTGTGCAAGTAGCGCCTGAACTACCATCGATCAGCGTCCTCAGCGGCTCCAATCTTGGTCCATATACCGCCTTCAATAAGTCAAAGAATTCATTGTGTTGGCAGCGTTCGGCGTCGCATTCCATCTGCTTCGCCTTCTCCGTCCACCACGCATTTTTATTGCGACGGCGCTCCTGGGTCATTCGCTGTCGAATTTCGCGAAACTGATTATTTTTCCCCAAGTCACTGGGGTCTGCGACATAGACAGCAAATGCTGCATTCTTCCCGGACACCAATGCGCCAATCTTCGCATTGTTGTCATCAAACTAATCAGGAGGCTTACAGTTCGCGCGCCCGATTGTCTCCTCGACAGCAGCTGTCACCTGATCGCGAATGTGTTACCACAGGTCTCCCACTGTGGCTATGCACTCCACAGCACACAGGCGCGCAGCCATCGCGTTCTCCAGCTCAACAGGTTTCGCCACAGTGCCGAGGGAGAGAATGTTAAATTTACGCCGATTCACGGCGAGAGTGCAATACATAGATGTACGAAAATATACATGCAGTTTGGTGACGCACCAATTTGTGATCAGTGCCGCACCCAGCTCCATGCAATGCATGTGTCATGCGCACTTCACGCTTATCACGCTGACCTACGATGACATAGTCGAGCAGGTGAGCGTGACCACTCCGTGGGTGCGTCCAAGTTGCTATATCAGTCGCACTCAGTGCAAACCGAGTGTTCGTGATCGTCAGGCCGTGAGTGGCACACAGTGAGAGCAGCCTGTCACCGTTCGCATTCGCTGAACCAATGCAATGCAGGTCGATGACATCTGTCCACACCGATGCATCAGGCTCAACGTGCGCGTTGAGATCATCCAGAAGAATTCCTCGGTCGCACCTCGGCACAGACAGTTTCATGGAGGATAGCTGAATGCAGAATTGATCACGCGTGTCATGATAACACATGGTGGGACCCTACATGCTTAAACAAGTGGAAAATTTACCTCTTCCGAGTCGTAGGCGAGCAGTCACCAGTCACGCGCTGATGCCTGTTGGTTTACCTACCAGTTGGCCATGGAGGCGATAGGATATCGCAAATCCGATTCCATGCTCAGGTGCTGCTGCGACGGCGTTGCTCACCCAGTAGAATGTGTAGCCAGCACATGCTTCTTGAACTTATCTTGCTCAGCGTGCCGGGTTTCACTGAACTTCTCTATATGGATGTGGTAGGGCGCCAGTTCCATCGCCACCAGTGCAGTGCGTCGCTCGGGGCGCTCACTCGACTTCCGGTCCAGCAGCGTGCGCACGTTCCAGCACCCGATGCTGAGTGCTTTGCGGCCAGGCGTACGATTGTTTTGGTTGGCTATCGCATGAGCAATGGTGGATGTGCTTCAGAGGTTTGCTTGAGGTACTACACTCTGAACCTTTGGCTTAATAGCCTGACCAACAAGGCAGTGAGGAGCAGATCGAGCTGGGGAATTTGATGGCAGAGGCAGATTGGAATCCGCTTGACGGCCGTCATACGCAGCCTTTGAGGTAATGGTACGGTTCCTATATGTTTTGCGACCATAATAGGATACGGCTGCGACCACGGTCAGACGCAAGTGGGTTTTGTCGGGTTTGTATCAATCTGACCAGGGCTGCCTGGCTTGAGGCGGGTAGTAGTAAACCATTGAACACCCGGAGGTGCCCTCATACTGTCAAAGACAATGCGTGGCCCTCGTGCTCTACGCCAATCTAACTGTGAGCTTATAACCCGGAGACCTGTTGTCTGCCATGGCTAGGTTTTACGGGAAGAGGGCCATCGACAACTTCCTAACCTCCGAAGTGGATGGACTAGGATACTGGCAAGGCGCCCACACCTGACAGTAGAACGACTCGGGTCCTTAACGAAAGCCTTCAAGTAAATGTGCACCCGAAAGGCAGGGGGTGTGGCACATGGTCAGTTCATTGACTCATGCGGATTGGTGTCCTGGATCTTAGCAGGGAGAAGGGTGTAACCTAATTGTCACCCAGCGGTCGCCACGAGGAGGCGTGCAGCACATGAGCCTACGAGACAACAGTAGCAGCAGTGGGTAGACTATCTGTCAGGATCTAGCGACCACCAGCCTCAGCACACCATAGGCTCTACCGCTCTCCGGCCTCTCCCGAACCGGTGTGTTTTACTCCATCTATATCGAGCGCATGGTGCTGTAGCACTTGCAGTCCGAAGTGCCTGAGTCAGACAGGCCTAGTGAGCCATGAGCGAAGCCATTCGGGGCCAACACCGAAACGGCGACGTGTCCTGTAGAGAACGTAGGCAGAACCGGCGATGCGTTGGTAGGTACGCTGCATTCGATTTGTTAACCGCTTGCTTGTATGTTGGGTCTCTTTATTTCAGGTGATGGAATTGCTATATTGTCTCTTTAAAGTCGACCTAAACTATCTTCTTTTAACTTGCACACATCACTTAAGTTAATTGGCTTTGACTCTGATAACCTTTTTGCATTTGTGACATTTTTAAAATATAGTTGCTGACTTCTTGAACATATAGCGGATTTTTCGGCAACCAATTTAATTTATGTGCTTATATGTTATGCTGAGGCTGATGTTTCATTAATGACGCTTCCCTACCGCAGTCAGGTTAAATCAACTTAACCCAATTAAACTAGGTTTTTCTAAGCTGGATAGATTTCATTCCACTTTATTTGGTTTGTTCTGCCTACATGAATCATCTTCTATTAACCTGCACAAGTTGCTTACGCTAATTGTGGTTATCTTCGTTAACTTTATTGTGTTTGTAGCATTGTTCGAGTAACTTGTGGACATGTTGTACTTATCGTGGATTCATTGCTAACCAAATTACTTCATATCTTAATTTAGCGAAGATTTATGTCAGCATGGCCGTATGCTTTAAGAGATATATTTTATTTGATAACAATATTTAAGTGATTGGCTGTAGTTTGACATCCCCAGTGTGGCTGCGCTTTATGTGCAGGTTGACAAGGTGCCTACCAGTCTATTACTCACTACCTCGTCCATACTGGCTCCAGGAGACAGTTGGTAGTATTGTCTTGGAAGGATTTGAGATCGACCAGTTTGTCGCGCTGTGCTCTGGTCCCGGAGGACCTACTTTCCTTTAGCAGCCACCATTCGCAAGCGCACCCTGCCAACCAAATTTGAAACAGTGTTTGAAAAACGTGCAGAATATTTTGACCTTGCTCATTTTTTTGTCATTCTGAAGTATATTCTGTAGAGTGAAACTAAGATGACGTCCAAGTGCCCCAAATGAGCTAAAGGTGTCACCTAGCGCTCGGATGCAGTTCAGTGCACTCGTTGTGATGTTTGCTTGTATATAATTTGTGTTAATAACGATCCAGATCATTACGAATGCCTCCAGCTTACTACCTCTCCTGCAAGTATCTGTGTATGTAGCTCATGCCGAACGGTTTCGTGCTGCAGACCTCTCATGCACGGGCTCCCGCCTTTCAGCTCCCCTCCTGCAGAGGACCTGAAAGGATGACCTCCCGGCATCTCCTTGTTCTCCCCTCGCTGAGCGTGCTTCAGCAACTCCCACAGGTGTCCGGAGTAGGCTTTCTGTTGCCATTTCTTCAGTTTCACTTCTCCACAACGCATGGCGTAGTGGTAGAATAGTGAAGTCTTAGGCATCCATATTGAGTGAAAACACAACTCAACCAACGCAGTCGTCCGCTGCTATGAATACTACTGCGCAAATTGCAAAGATAATGGTGTCAAAGCTTAAATCTAAAGCTGGATCGAGTTCATCACATTCCAAGCCGATAGGTGTCCTTGATCCCTTCAGCCAGCTAAAGATACTGATATACGGAATTCCATATAACCCAAAACCTTAGCCTCGCGTTGGAAGTGGATGCCCTCCTCGTTATCGATGTATGAAAATCACAAAAGCCCCCGAGTTAAATAAGAATACATCAGCTGAGAGACCACTGGATGACCAGACCTTCATACAACGAGAAATTTCTCTTATGTTCGACCGTGGTGAACAGGAAATAAACCCTCTTCATGCTTTTCGCACTGATAGGAAGAAAGAGGTCCCCTCCAAAGCCCGCCTTATGAAAAGCATCTGTCAAAGTGAGGACAAATGTCAACGCATTCTCCGACAAACTTTCGTATCAAGAGAGTGAAGTTCTACATTCCAAGGTACTTCTCCTCGGAAGACTGAGTTAAAACGAAGCAAACTATTGATGAATTGCTTACGCGTAGAGGGAACGGAGAAACTGACGACCGTATTGTGAATTTTCGGGTAATCCAAAGATCTCGAGAACTTGTTGGAGACTGGGCTTCATCATTCCACGAAGATATGATCGCAAGATGGACAACATGTGTTTTGTGCGAATGTGCGCAGCTTGAAAAGTAAACTATTTGAAATCCATCCCTTCATTTCAGAGAACGACTCGGACTTACCGGCTTTCACTAAAACTTGGTTGTCTTCGGACATCCCAGACTAGGAGATGTATATCCCGGGATATCATCTTGTTCGACCGGATCGCCCTGGTGTTAAATCTGTGGGCGGTGTTATTCTTTACTGAAAAACGATCCTCACAGTACATGTTGTGGAGGCTATCAGTGACAGCAACAGTGGCTGCGGAGCCCTTTGGTCTCCAGTTCACGACCGGTACAAGCACCTTATTGTCGGTGTTGTCTACAGAGCCCCATGGGGATCAGGATCATGCTTGTTGAACTCCATAAGGATGTATGAGTAAAGGCAAGCCACCTAACGGCCGGCTTAAAAACAAACACAAAGTTGCCATCCATCAACGCACTCCTCACAACAAAAACGCTAATCTGTAGGTACACAAATGCCCAAGGCCTTTTAAGTAAGTTGACCGAACTTAAAGAGTTCCATGCTTCACAACGGCGGGACCTCGTCATGATTACGGTAACCTGCTAAAACCTTGAGATAACCGATTCTGTGATCAATTTACCCGATATTTCGCTGCTTCGGAACGATAGAACTGAAAGGTATGGTGGTGTGATTCTTTATTATAATACAAAGGTCCGATGTAAAGTTATTGATCACCCGGAAATCCGCACTCATGTTTCGGTTTGGTGCCGCCTATGGTTGAGGAACAAGGACACATGTCTACTAGCTTAATTTACCGCCCACCAAACAACGTCGGAAATAGACTCCAAACTGAACCACGTCCTTCCGTTTGCTTTGAACTATTCCTATACCCACATTATTATCGCTGGAGACATCAGTGTGCACGACCTGGAAACGCCAGCAACCAATGGAGCGCAGTTTAAAGCCTGCTTGCAAGAGCTAATTGCTAGCCTCCCTCTGTACAAGCACGTAACCTCTCCCACCAGATTTCGAACTGCTAACAAACCGTCGACACTGGATTTTGTGCTCAGTAACGATGACCTCATGGTCGAAGTGACAGTTACACGCACACCAGTGGGTCACAGTGATCATGCAACATTATTATTTGACTATTTATGCTATGCGGAATATCCAGAACAGAAGGATGATAACGTGCATAACGTCACACCATAACATATTATCTAAGCTTGTTAATGATACATCTTGGACTTTCTTAGCTGAATGCACACCAGATGTTGCTTGGGAAACGTTCACAAGGACATTTAGCACACTGAAAGCGCACACATCGGAGCAAAGTTCTTTTACCCTGAAAACAAGTATAAGTCATTCCTGAGGAACAGAACACGTAAATGTATGTCCCTGAGGGACTTGGCATGGGGAACGTACAAGGACTGCCCGCATACCGAAACCTGGACTGCGTACGTGACACATCGTAAATTCGGTTTGAAATTGATCCGTGAGCACAAGGTCACGCATCAGCAGGAGTTAATGAAGTGATTCTGCACGAACGGCAAACTTCCGTACAGGCACGTTAACGGCCCTCGAAAGGTAAAGCGGGGGATTCTGGCACTAGTCACGGCTGATGGATGCATACAGTCAGCAATAGAAGCAGCTGATCTCCTACGGCTTCATTACTCCCAAACTTTCTAACAGATAACGAGCTCAAATATTCTCCTCCTTTCTATTACTCCACTGTAGGGTTTAGACAACATCGCCTTCACTGCGGAAGCTGTGTTGAAAAAGTTGTTTTCCTAGAGTCGATAACGTCCGACCGAACGCTCTGCAGGCAGTAGCTAATGCTCTAGCAGAACCACTGGCTGTTTTCTATCAGCGATGTCTAGAAGAGAACCATATTCCACCAGTGCGGAAGCAAGGGGTCATCATTGTTATGTATAAAGGAAGTAGCCGCACTGACCCTACCAACTGTCGTCCGATAACACTACTTCCTGTACTATCCAAAGTGATGGAAGCAATCATCGCGATGCGCTGATGTAGTATCTGGAAAGCCACAACTTAATAGCTCCAGAGCAACCTGGTTTTCCTCAAAAACATTCGTGTAATACCAACCTACCAATGGCACGTAATAGCTGGACTGAAGCTGTTGATGAGGTAGCGTTTTGACATGATGGCTTGGACAGGTTTGTCACAGGAACAGACTTGACGGTTAGGTTCAAGCTGATTGGGAAGTGCACAGCATTGATTCTGCCGAAACGGAAACTGTTATACACAGTGGTCTCATTCGTTCCTAAGCGGCTATTTCTCTACTGAATTTCAACTAATCATCATTTGAAAAGCGCAGTAAGAAGACGAAGACTGGCAAATTCGCGCAATTCATATTGTTTCATCAGTGCCTTTAACAATAACTCGCAATAATATTTATTCAGTGAAGAGTGCTATCAAACATACATGCAAACAAACAAACAGACTAAGACACGATAAGCGAGACAGGGTTATCACTCCTATCCTCAGGGTAGTCTAATGCTGACAAATAATTGTTTCTAAATACAAAGCAAAGACTTAATCCGGTTAATTACAATCGCCTCTGCGAACCGAAGGAGGCGAGAATTCGTTTGCTGTAATATGATTGTGAAGGCCGAAGTGACCTCGAATCGGTGACCTGTGATCAACAAGTGTCGGGCGATCGAATAGGCTGGTGACTTACGTAGACAAGCAGCTTGACTCTAGTCAGTTTTCTGCGCGGTGGAAGGTTGAACCCATTTAGGTACATGCTTCTTCATTCGGAAACTGAATGTTCTATCGGTCCTGCCTATGTAACTGGCACCGCAGGCACAAATGAATTGGTAAGCACAATGCGATTAGGCCCCGATAGCCTGAGCCTAGTTTACAGTTGGAAGTGGCAGTTTTTGCGTTATGTTAACGACAGCGATCTTGGCGGCATAGTAAGTTGTATGCATGGCACAGATCAGATGTCTTGTGGTCCTCAATGAGGAGACGTCCCATTTGAACTGCAGTTCAATGATTACAAGCTTCTTGGGTACCGTGTGCACTAGGTCCCTTGGTCGCACTTGACTATGTTTCTTGATGAACATTCGGTGGTAGCCGTTTTCAGTGAACGTGTTGGTAATCAGCTGCAGTTTGTCAGCCAGGCGATCAGCGGAGCAGATTAATTTTTGTGGGCATTCGTGCTTGTAATTATCTGTACATTTATATGCAGTCGTTTCTATAAGTTATGTGCTACTCCGTCTAAAGCCTATCGGAATTACATTGTGCTACATCAAGCGTTTGGCATTCTACCTAAAACCGTTAGCACTGCTGTAACTTTACCTACTCAGTGCCCATATCCCCATGACTAATTTGCAGTTGTGATGAAAAATGAACATTGAACAATGATGGATAACGGGTAAAAAGCAGGTGCTTGACATGTCCCGTAGGGTGTTTAGGGTGCGAAAAAATAGATCAAGGGATAATGGAGTCGTCAACTCGGGCGATTACAGATTTAGCTTCACTACCGTATAAAGGGAGTTGGAAAGGAGAATGTATGCACACAAAGCAATCACGTAATGGGCGATAAAAATAACAAATAGCAAGGACAACACTTACTTGTGTGCAACTATCTTGGGTCGATGGGATCCAGAAATCCAGCTTCTATAGTAGTAGCGTTTATCAAATTTTGTGCAAGGGGTTTAAAGTGAGTCAACCTCGAGTATGGTTATGGCACTATCCACTGTCTGCTGTGCATTATTGCCAGCGCAGTGGACAGCGCAATAAGCCATCCGCGATATCTGTAACAGTGTCAAACAAGGTGCTGCATCCATGTTTGGACACCAACAAATTAAGCTCCAGTTTATCTTATGGATGATATACACCGCGTGCTTCAACCCGTAACAGGGACAATTGTGATGTCATTTGGTCAATCCAAAGGCTACTGGCAGTAGTACTTATCAGGACAAATACTTTGACCGTCGCCTATGCACCCGTTAAAATGCCGAATTTGCTACTCAGAGATACGTATCCAATGCATCGAAAGCGGCGACATTACTATATATTATATATATTATATTATATAGCATTATATTATATATTATATATATCTATTATTACTCCAAGAAACATTAACCCACAAAAGCATATGTTGCTTACAAGTATCCGGAGAAAAGCTGAAATCATGATCAATAAACTGAAGATTTAAAGGTTGCGCTAAGAGAAATCAAAACCAAACATATAATGTCGCATATACGTTAATAATAATAAACAGCACAAAAAGCATTATCTATAACAGGAAGGCTTACATCTCTACCTTATGAAATACACCCCAATAATCGCAGCTACATAATCCGATGTTAAGTATCATGTCAGGTTATGAGCTAATGATTAATTCAGTAACGTCCTGTTTAGCTCTTACAAATTATATGCAAATCTACTGTATCACCACATATATAGAATGCATGAACTTGGCGAATACGTCTAAAACATCGCTGCTACATTCGCCGCTAACTAGTGCCTGCACCTTGGCACTGAGAAACGATGACTTCGCTGAGATCGCCGTTTGTATGATCCAACGCCGTCAGGCTACAGAAACCAGCAAAAGTCACCCATCATAGACTGTATGTACTTGCCACTGTGGCGCTGCTTCATAACTGAAATGTCTTGGTGAAAGCGCTCACCAAGCTTATCGTTAACAGATCTCAAGTTCTCAGCGAACAAGTCAAGGTGATTATGTAAACAGTGCATCTTGAGTGACATTCGAACATCAACAACCAGATAGTCTGCAATGAGCATTTTGGTTATGTCATTGTAGTTCTCTGCCTCCGTTCAACCCAAAAATCCTGTACACACTGCCTTGAATGTTCGCCACGCTTCTAACTCGAGTGAAGTTAACTGGCATTCGAAAGCACTGTCGACCAGTATCCGACGAATATCAGATCCAATAAGTATCCCTTCTTTGAGTTTCGCGTTTCTGGTCTTCGGATACACTTGTTTCAAGTACTGAATCGCAAAACCATATCGCTGGAGGACATTGATGAAGCTGTTAATAGAACCAAGCTTGATGTGCATGGACGTAGATAGATATGATCAGGTGGCACTAGAGGTGTATGCTTTACACTCATTTTCTCTGTAGCATATCCCGTCCTCTCTGGCCACTTTTTTGTTGTCTAATGCTGTTGAGTTGTTCTCCTGTCCCATAAGCACGAGAAGCAGCAATATTTTGTGTCGCCTGCTTGCATACCCAACAGTAGTTCAATGAATTTGAAGTCAGCACCGATGTTCCAACAATACCTATTGTAGTACAGTGAAGCGAATATCTGTTGCATTATTTCTTAAGTCTTCTTCATACTGGTGGCATGCAACAGAGGCACAGTTGCGTACGCATTTTCATTGTGGAGCCGTACGGCCACTTATTCATTAACATTCATCACTGATAAGCCTCACGGCAAGCTCCTTCGTTAGTCCTTCCACGTCGGAACAGTAACCAAATGTTCCTCTCGTGATATGGGAAACGGACAAGTTGACACTTCGCATTCTGTATACCGTAACCTTAGCGTTTTCAACAAGTAATTACCGCTGCTGCAGCCGAGATGCCAACAACTCGACCTTTTCCTTGGGCAAGCCCAAGTCACCAGCTAAGTCATTCAGCTCTGATAGTTCAAAAACATGTGGGTTGACGTTATCAGCTTCAACGTTTTCACAGATGCCACAGTCAAATGAACTTGACGATGCAGAATCATTGCTCAACATCAGTGACATGTTCACTGGAGGCACTCGAATGGGTAAGGTGCAAGCAAGTGGAACAGGTCGAACAGCCGATGGAAGATCGGAGTAATGAATTTTATCTTTGTTGCGGTTGGGGAATCCAAGGACACTAGTTAGTTAGAGGTAGCTGTTTCGCGTAATATCCTTCAGGTCCCTCCACACCATGAACATCTTGCCTTTAGCACTATGAACAATGAACAATGATTTATCACGGGATAAAAGCAAGTGCTTGACACATCCCGTAGGATGGTTGCGGTGAATATGATGCAATTAAAACACGTCTGGGTCATCTATCGAACGTCTGCCGAGATGAATAATTCGATAATTAACATCAGTGTAAAAGGAAAAAGAAATATCGCGCGTAAACATTCAGAAAGACACTGGGGCGCAGTGATAGTTGAGGTAAGGAGTGAGAAAATAAAATATGGTCACTCATTTAGGTCCATTTGATACATTAGTCCTGTTGAAAACATGCTTGGCGTAATCCACAACAGAGGAGCTTAGGTAACAAAATGTTGGGAGCTGAGAGCAACATCTAATCGTTTTTTGAAAACTTCCAGGGTAGGAGAGGATACTACTGAGTCTGGGAGTGCGTTCCATGGTTTGCAAACCCGAAGGGAAAAGTAATTCGGTCGACACTCTAGACGGCTGTATTGTTCCTTCAACTTTAAGCAGTTACCCCTGAGCTGCGTGTTGTGGCTATGTTTCAGCAAATGGCGGCATACGTGGTTGGGGTCACTCAATATCTGATACGCTAATATGAGATCGCCGAGCAGCCTTCGATAACGTCTGCTGAAAATTTCCAGCAACTTCAGCCTTCGGTGGTAAGAGTGATACCGCAGGCCCTTCACGTTCTTTGTTGCTCTCCGTTGTGGTGCCACTATCGCTTCTAGGTCCCGCTTCAACCAAGGTTGCTAAGCTTGGATAGCGTATTCAACATGCGGGCGCACGTAGGAATTGAGCATCATTGGGAAGATTGATGGAAGATTGATGAGCCACTGAGTCCGATGAAGTTAACACGACATACCAACAAGATGCGGCGCCCACTTCTTATCTTGAGCTCCCAGTTTCATCTCGAAATATGCGTGGTAGGCAGAAATAAATAGTGGAGAAATGGGTATTCCCTGCGCTGTTGTAGTAAACTATCTATGGGTGTAACAAAAATGATTTCTGTCATTGACACGGCAGCATGTTTGACCTAAGCTCAAGAGATCAATTAACGAAACACAGTACTCAATCGAGTTTCAGTATCTGTTGGATACAATGGTCAACATCACTTCTTTTGTACACTTACAGGGAACCAATGGACCAATCACAGGAAAGCATGCAACGCCTGGAATGGAATGCATGGCTGAAATGGAAGACTGAAATTGGAGGAAAACCCGGGTTGATAGACACATTTGGTTTGCATATTGGTACTCAGCTTACTTGACACCACTTGTAACACCCTATCACCTTTCTGTTCTAAAAATAATGTTGCGCAATCTGATGGCATCACACACAATGGCCAGCAAAGATCCTCCAGAAGAGTAATACTCTTACAGCGTCCACTCTCAGCCGTCTGAAACCATTGCACCTCTACTATATGTGATATGGCTGATAAAGCTGACAAAATTCCATCGAAGCACACAGAAGTCTGACTATTCTAAGATGGAAGTAGAGTAATAATATACACAATGAACACTGAAATACCCAGTTAGACGTATGTGGAAGGACGCAACTGCTGTCTCATCCAGTCTACTTTTATACGGAACCAGTCCGCTCTAACTAGCGAACGCCCGTGACAATGTTTTTAACGGCTTAAATAGCATATGTTTGACAAATCCCGTAGGATGGTTGCAGTGAAGTTTAAAAATTAGAAGGAGCAGATGTTCAGTAAATGTTCAACGGATGCGCCTACCGATTTAGTTGCACTGGTTGCTAACGAGAGTTTGAAATGGGAATGGAATGTGAGCACACAAGATAGTGTGGAGAGAAGTTAGAATTCACGTACCATGTGAGAAATTCAAAATAGGAAATGATTACGTTCACTCGAGTGCCGCTTTAGTTGACAGACGTTATACGTTGATCAAGTTTCAACACATCCAGGCCAACTCACATGGACACTTTTGCATGTATCCTCGCCAGCACAATGCGGTTAGGGCTTCTAAACATCTAGTTTGGTTCACATTTCTTCATCCTTCGAGCGAGGTAATGTGCACAAAATAATGCAAGTTGGAAAACTTTTCACCAAGGCGTTTTTTGAACAGCGTTAATGTAAGGGCAAGGATAAGGTGAGTTGGAAGGGCATTCCAGGCACTGGACACATGGAGGGAAAAAACGTTTCGTCGACAATCAAGCCGACTGTAGTACGTAGCATTTGAGATGATCGCCTCTCAGGCTAGTATTTCGGCTCAGCTGCAACAGATTGCGACATGGGTGAATTGAGTTCGTCAGTATTAAGTAAACCAGGATGAGGTCTCCTCACTGACGTCGATATTCACCACTGTACAATCTCAGGGACTTCAGTCTGCGTTGGTAGGAGAGATGAAACAATCCTCTAACGAGTTTGGTTGCTCTACGTTGTGCAGCTTCAAGAGCGTCGACTTCGCGCTTGTGCGAGCGACCCCAGGCCTGAATCGCACATTCCACGTGCGCACTCACGTAGGCGGTTTCACATTTGGGGAAAGACTGAGGGCTTAAAATTCCCGAAAGTCCTCCGTAAGTATCCAAGATGTTGACTGGCTCTTTTTGTTGCCTTTTCAGCCTGTTTTGGGCAGTCGCCATCGCTATGTAAGGTCACCCCTAAGTCGATTTCCCGGGAAACACATTGCAACAGCTGAGACCCAAATCTATATTCATTGGTAAGCTGATGGCGTATGCTTACGACTTTGCTCTTGGTCCCGTTAAGCTGGAGCCGGTTTTCGGATGATTAGGTATAGGCCTTGTCAAGATTACACTACAGTGCCATGCGATCGTCCAAGGTCTGGATATCGTGCCAGATTTTGACATCACCTGCATATAGAAAGAAGTTCGGCTGTTGCACATTAGCAAGATCGTTACTAAGTACTAGGCAGAAACGTGGTCTCAATACCGTTCCCTGAGGTACGCCACACTAGACGTCAACTGGGTAGGGAATGGAGCTGCGGACTCTCACATTCAGGTGAGGTTGCATGGAGCGATTGCCTACCCAACCCAACCAAGAGTCACCGTGTCCTTAGCCTCGGAGCTTGTGAATGAGAGTGGGCTGGTCCAGGCGATAGAACAATGTGGAGAAATCCACATGACATTGCAGAGCGATCTCGACAGGGCTTGTGCGTGGTCATCCAATAACCGCCTCCAGTACAACATGGCGAAGTGCAGTTGTGAGCACACGCCATCAGGTTACCTGTGAATATCGACTTGGGGACCAGCAGTTACAAGCTGCTTCCCAGGAATGCGACCTTGGAGTAATCGTGCAGTACGATATGGACTGCTCAAAACTCGCTGAAAAGGTATCAAAAATAGCCATTCAACACCTTAGACTATTACGGAGAGCTTTCGGAAATATTGACCTATCAAGCTTTCCGCAAATGTGGGACGCGTACGTGAGGTCTGACGTGGAATATGCGATTCAGGCCTAGCGTTTCTGACGCAAGCGCGAAGTCGACACACTTGAAGCTCCACAATGTAGAGCAACCAAACTCGTTAGAGGATTGTTTCATCTCTCCTACCAACGCAGACTGAAGTCCCTGAGATTGTCCATCGGTGAATATTGACGTCAATGAGGAGACCTCATCCTGGTTTACTTAATACTGACGAACTCAATTCACCCATGTCGCAATCTGTTGCAGCTAAGCCAAAATACCAACCTAAGCGGCTATCACTTCAAACTGGCTACGTACTACAGTCGGCTTGATTGTCGACGAAACGTTTTTTTTCCTCCACGCGTTCCGTGTCTGGAGTGCCCTTCCGACTCACCTTATCATTGCCCTTACATTAACGCTGTTCAAAAAACGTCTTGATGAAACGCTTTCCAACTTGCATTAGTTGATGTGGCCAGTTTAACTCGGCAGACGAGATTAAGCAAACCTAATCATGTAGTTAACGGCCATCTCCGCAATGTGTTGGTGAGGACACATGCAAAAGTGTCCATGTGAGTTGGCCTGGATATGTCTAAACTGGATTATCGTATCCCCCCGGTTAGATGAAGCGACACACGAGTGTGCGTAGTTGTTTCATTTCTTATTTCTCAAGTATTTACTGAACCATAAGAGCTCTCCATACTATTTTGTTATGCACATTCCATTCCCATTTCAAACTATCATTATGTAGTAGTGTATTTAAATCAGTAAGCGATTAAAGTGACGCGTTACTTAGTCGCTGATCCTTTAAATTTTAATTTTTACGGCAACCATTCTACGGGAGTTGTCAAGTTCATGCTTTTTTCCCGTGATTAATCATTGTTCTTTGTTCACTGTTTAGATAGATGACTTCGACGCCTACTCTGGTATCGACTGATTTTGTCCAGCTTGCTCGGGCTAGAAGCAAGTTCGTAGTGCAAGACTGATTTCGGCAGAATCCGCGCTGCGTTGACAGTATGTCTTTGTTTATCTCAAGGTATCTCAAGCAAGCCTCTGCGATTATACCTTCCGTTAATTTGGATAACTCTGGGAGGAGAGTGATTGGACGGCAGTTTGATGTCTCTTATGTAGCCTATATGTATGTATGTTTATTATTATTGTACATATTATATATATTATATATTATTATATTTATCTTATATAGCTTCTATCTAGGAGTGAATATTCCATGTTTCCACGTCGTGTTAACCTGCATTTCATCAAGACACCGTTGAAAGAACCGAGCAATGTTCCTTGAGTTGGAGCTGTGTCAAAAACAGGTGAGACTATAATTCACTCTGGAAATTGGGAGGGAATGTTGGCGAAGCGCTTTGACCGCCTTTTGTACAGTTTGCACCAGACCAAATTTTGCAGATAAAACCGCGGTCATTCGCTGCACTCTGCGGAGCTTGTTGTTGTATCTGCACAGAAGTTTAGGGTTTGTACTGAATTTCACCGCTAATTTCTGTTGCTGTCGGAGTTTGTCTTCGCGGAACAACTTGACGCAGTGGATTCGTTGAGCTGTGAGTATCCCACCTCTCGGACAGGGTTTCTAAGCGCACCAGGCTGAAGCCTTTAAGACTATTAGGAGAACAGCTATTAGACATTCATTTTTGTGTGAACGTGCTTACTAGCTATTTTTTCTTCTTCCTATTTTCTACTTGACTGTTGTTTAAACGCTGTACTGGGTTAGCCCCTCTGGTCCACACACGTCATTGTTAATGGATGCTCATCTCCTTGTCCTCTTTAGTAGTGACATTTGCAAGAACACATTTCATTGGTTTTTCTCCACATCGATTTTCTACTTGGTTTTGTTAAAGGAATATGTAGTTATCACGCAGGAACTGTACTAGTTTTTAATGTTTGGGTCTGTATTTATTATTCTCGTTTGCTTCGTGACATGTGTTTAAACGCGACATTTCATTATTCTGATTAGCCGGTGCCCGTCACTGTAAATGGATGTTCGCTTTACGCTTGGAGTCCCACGCTATTTTTAAGGACATATGCGATTCCCTCTTGAGTACATGGTTGCTTATTTGGCCGTTGCCTTTGACGTTTTTCCTTCTGCTGGTTGGCTCAAGTGTCATTTAGTAGCTTAACTTCATTTTGCCTTCAAAACTATATAATCAAATGTGATTTCATGTACACAAGTCTCTTTCTGGCTCGTCTTAGGACTTCTTCTTGCGGTCATGGGTTGAAGGCGTTAGCTGCGACACACCAAAGACCACGTATTTTCTAGTCTGGCTCTTTAGGAAGTTCTTCATTTGTTTCAGGCGAACCACCTTATTTTACAAGGCATTTGCCACTTGCCAATTGGATTGGACGACAAACACCTTCCAAGTGATATCGGGTGACTGCTCGGCTAGGAAGGACCAGTCAGTTTCTTGAACGAGGTAGGACAAGATATCGTGGTGGGTGACGACGTAGATTTCCTCGTTGTTCTCGCATTGATGTACTTCACCTAGCAGACATAACGAAAGAGCTACCTTGCGTATTAGCTACGGCCAAGCGGTGCATCTGTGGGCACGGTATCGACCATAAAATATACGACGGTAGAGAGTTTCAAGCAATTTGTTGGGCGCTAGATTAGTGGCGATTGTACTTGCTTAGTCAGCGGTTTCACACCAAAGTAGATCACAAGCTGTTGGAAAGGCATGTATCCTCCGAAGAATCCAAACGCAAATTGGCGAGTTGGGTGCTGCGTCTACAAGAGTACGAATTCACGGATTCTTTACCGCGCATGACAAATGAGGATGATTTGCCGAGCGTCACTTTCGATGTCAGTAGTTTATTTGTGGAGCAGGATCTGGTGAAGTTGTCGGCCTAATAACGAAAGGACAGGCTCCGGAATAGAGTGATAACAGCACGAGTACCCAGTCAAGCTGTGGTAAGCAAAAGCAAAGACCAGTAATTCGGGTCTTACTTGAGAAGTTTGGAATAGCTGCACGTCTACGAAGCCGGAAATCTGTTGTGGACATAAAGAGGAGGCAAAACCGTGATTCCCCAGAGAAAAGCGTTGATGGTCTGTTGTCACGAGACTATTTACATTGGGTGCACCAGGATATATGATTTGTTTAGACAGCGAGCTTAATTGTCTGGTGTGAATAAGGACTTCGTTTCATGCCTGCTGCCGTGTCAGCAGTGTCAGTTCCTAAAGGGGGGAAATCGAGGAACATCACAGTCTATGCTCTCGATGCCAGTGTCCGAGATTGGTGAGCTGTGGTCAGTAGATATGATTGGTCTCTTCCCCATAACAAGACAGAACAATCAGTATACGGTCGTGATGACTGAGCACTTCAGCCGCGGAGATTACGCCATAGGAACCGCAGGACAGCAAATCGGTTGCGAAACGAAATCCGTAGACAACTTAGGAATGGATGATGGAGAAATCCCGAGTCAACAGGAGGAAACCTTCAGAAGACTTTCCAAAAATTTCGATGGTGCAGTATAAGGATCACTAACACGTGAGCTCATATGATCTCGGAGTGAGGAAACTCGTGCCGAAGTGGAAGCGTTTTTATGACGTTATCGGTCGAAGATGGCCATTAGGCATCATCGCCCGACAGGGAGATGAGCGTCAAGTGTACACTAGCGAAGCGGGACAGTGGTACGAAGCTAGAGTGGCAACTATGATGTACATGGAACAGCCTCGTCGGTCGGAGAGACTGTATGTGAAGTCGACGGCCGAAAAACCTTTGGAGAGGAGGTGCGTGGTGCAACATTAATGAGTAGTATAGCACGAACCGAGCCGATGTGATGAAATCAACCAAATGATGGATTGCTGTGGACAGAAAGCGTGTAGTGCACAAAGCAATAACCACCACAGTAGAAGGGAGAGTCAGAACGGCACCAAGAAGGAAGTGTGCTATTGGATACGATTGCTCTTTTTATTGCTATTTTACCCTCTAGACGTGCGTCCCCTAATACGTAACGCGCCTGAAACGCGTTACGATCACAGCAATGTTCCAAGCATACATTATGTCAGCGGCAAAATATTTGTTCATTTGCATGTGTCCTCGAAGGATCCTGAGTACTCGACTGCTTTTCGACTCAGGTGGCAGCCTAGCTGTCTTATCAACCCGAGGTACTGGTAGTAAACATGGATAGTTGTTAAAGACGGCATTTAAAACAAATGAAAGTGTCCTAAGGGATAAAATAATGTCGACTCTAGCTGGAGTCGGTGGACTTATTGGTAACCCCTTAAGTTGCCCGGATAAGCCCTTAACATACACCTGTAATGCCAAATGAGGTTAGGCGACCTAACCCGGAAGTTGTGCTCCTAAGGGGGCCATCTCCGCCCATACAGATCGAGGCCCCTAGGGAGAAAAGTACTACCGTATGGATGCTAATGTAGTCACGTAAGCAAAAGCAAATCCTCGGGATTTTGGGTCGCTGATGTGTAAGGTGCTGAACAGCTGAAAGTAACCGCATATTTATCATCTTTGTTTGTGTTGACAAGATCACTGTGTTGGATTTCTTCTTCCATTGGAATTATTTCGTGGAAATTTAGGTACCGTTCATCTTCATTTCTGATTCTGAATATTTCGACCATGAGTACTTGTGTTATCACCGCTTGGTTTCGGCGATCTTGCTATCGCCACTTTCTAAAACAATTGGTCGCCATTTTGTTTTCGGATACTTCTCATTGTCGAAACAATCACCCCGTGGTAATTGTTCCAAGATAATCGAATACCGTGCAAGGCCCTCACGTGTGTCAAATTAAATGCCACATTTCATGTGTTGGATTATCAGTTGAGTATTTTCATCGTCATGGTGAAATTCAACATGATTTCGTTCAAACTTCATGTGAAAATTGCCGAAAGAAAATACAACCAGGAAGAGTAAAGCCGACGTGTAGGTTTCATCATTTCGTTACGAGCAGCTCCGTGTGTTTGGCCCAACAACCTAGCCCGAAAATCTTTCAGGTTTCAGCTCAGTCTTCCTCTTCTACTAGTGCAAAATCACCGGCAAGAAGTCCAACCATTGTGACAAGCCCGGTTTCCAATGGCACAAACTGTTTACCTTGGTTGTTTCGATCTGGCTGAACGCTAGACGCTCTAAGTAAACCTTGTCGGGCCTGATACGTGCACGACAAAGGGATTTCCAGTAACTCGCTGGGTGGATGGAGTTTGCAATGGAATCCTCTACAAAACAAAGGCATTTATCCGCTTTTACTATCCTGGTTCGGAAGCTCAGACATCTGTTGAGCGCTTTCAACACAGGGTGTCCAAGCGGTGTTTCACAGTAGTAGAAAATCCCAATGATAGGTGAAAACGCAGTGTTTTCAAGCGAACATATGTTTTCAATAATTCTTCTTCAGGCTTGTACAATTATATGCAAAACAAACAACCAAAATATAGACACAGCACAAGGCCCGGTAAAGCACTCAGTTTGCAGTCACTGGTCACTGTCAATCCCTTCCACTTAGGACGTAGTTGGAACACCTACACAATTCCTTGGTTTGGACGGAGCAGTTCGTCTGTGCCAAGTCAACCGCAGCGTGTGAGTGAATCTTTTCTGGACGCACAATTCCGGTTTGTATAGCCTGTTCGCTAAACTCTCCGACGAGTAAAGCAAGCGCTTTCGAACGCACTTTGGTTGATTTTCAGGTAGTCGATAGATGAGCTTGAATACCTTGCCTAGATTGGGGGAATGGCCTGTGTCGGCAAGATGCGTGGCGATGGATGGATTGCTTAGCTTTCGGCACCCAGTCGCAAGCCAGGCCGGATGCCGTTCTCTCACCCTGTCAAACAGGCGCCTCTTCGTACGGCCAATATACCCTGAACCACAGGAACAGGTGAATGAGTAAACACACATGGAATTGGCGTGGACAGGTCTTTGTCATTTGGGTTAGTTTTCACCGTCGGGCTACTGGTGAAGTGAACCTGCATTTTGGTTGCTTGGAAGGTGTGCTGAGAGCGCGAGAAATACGACGATTTAGAAGTTCAGCTACGATTTCTTTTTTGTACGGTAATTGTAGAAAACTGGGTTTCTTTCCGGCTCTGAGGGTTATAAGAGATTTCTTCCTTGGCTCCATGTTGGCCTCAGTGAATCTATCTGGGTACCCATTTTCCTTCAGGGTTAAGCGTATGCGTTGCAGTTCCTCAGGGAATGTGTCATACGAGCAAATGCTTTTCGCCCGACACGTTAAACTGAAA
The DNA here is from genome assembly GCA_944474145.2 of Dicrocoelium dendriticum. Lineage (NCBI taxonomy): Eukaryota > Metazoa > Platyhelminthes > Trematoda > Plagiorchiida > Dicrocoeliidae > Dicrocoelium > Dicrocoelium dendriticum. The sequence goes on along the minus strand of OX104062.1, from coordinate 60,836,922 downwards.
ATCAGGTTCCGTTTTTATCTAAGTAGAACAAAACTGTAGAAATTCGTGTATTGTCCGTTCCAAGAGATTGATAGTGACCACTGACTATAAACTGAGTGCATTACCGGGCCTTGTGCTGTGTCTATATTTGGTTGTTTTTGCATATAATTGTACAAGCCTGAAGAAGATTTATTGAAAACATATGTTCGCTTGAAAACGTTGCGTTTTCGTATATCAATGAGATTTTGTACTACTGTGAAACACCGCTTGGAACCCCCTGTGTTGAAATGGCTCAACAGATGTCTGAGCTTCCGAACCACGATAGCGAAAGCAGATATATGCCTTCGCTTTGTAGAAGATTGCATTGCAAACTTCATCTACCTTTGTTGTGTCCCACAAACACTGGTGTCCCAGTCGGTGAAATCCTGAGTGCTAAAGACCAGTGGAAGGAACCACGAACGAACTTAGGAAAGAATGTTGGAAGTTTAAGTACTCCAAGTCAACAGCTAGTCAAATCACGTGAGGCTCGTATTATACTTCGCCCTGCAAGATTAACCTCGTCCGACCCGAGGTGCTATAACCTCGTGATCCTCCACGCCCAGAAGTCCAGTGATCCATTACCACAAGTGCGTTACGATCACGACGTCGAGTATTTACGGCCTAATTGACAGGTTCCCAGACGCTGAGGAGGACTCGGTAAAAGTGAGGCAAATTATTCCTCTTGTAAAGCGACGTGATCAACAAAATCGGCCTAAGGGAATAACTTTGTGGACGAAGTCAGTCCAATACTAATGTTGTCCAGCCTAAGTAGGCTGAAAGTTTTGAAGATCCATGTTTGTCCAGACCTGGACCCAGTAGATCGGGAATGGTTCAAGTCTATCATCATTGTGCTGAAAAGACGTACTGGTGAGGGGGGAACCAAATCTTCCTATCGTATATTTTCTGGTTGTTTCCAAGAATCTGTGAATCAGAATAAACAGGTTGCTTACACTTCAAGCACGTCTGACGGTTACTGCTGCGGTCTGCGTGTAGTCTTTACCAAAGTTTGCATTGTTATGAACGAGCGATGAGGTTTGTCTTTTCGTTGTGTCTGAGCGGCCAGGTGTAGTGGGTGTCGCGGAGACAGCTGTATTCAAAGGTACGCATCCAGGAAAATGAACTCAGCGGTTACTCTTGTTTCCATTGTGATGTACTAAGAAATGCCCGCGGTGGCGACTTGCTCTACATCGGGTCTTCCATGCGTGGGATACTTGTGCGCACCTACCGAACTAATGATGGTGTATGTGAGCTACTATGGGGCTCCTTCAAGAACTCTAGTCTGTGAGACAACTATCCGTATGTTGCTGTTTGCTGACGACTGTGCGTTGTTTTCACACAGCGCGGATGAGTTGCAGCACATGACTAGTGCTCTGGCCTCGACAGCGGCCAAATTCGGGCTCACCATCAACACAAGCAAAACTGTCTGTCTCTTTCAGCCTTCACCGGAGGTGCAATCTTCAATATTGCCGCAAATCAGCATTGGTGCTGAAGTATTGGAAACCACCGCCCGCTTCTGCTACCTTGGGAGTGTGATGTCGACTGATCAGCAGCTACACATTGAGTTGCGTAATCGCGTGTCGAAGGCGGCAGCGGCATTCGGGAAGCTTGAGTACCGAGTGTGGAACAACCATCAGCTTAGCATTGGCACGAAGCTGATGGTGTACAAATCCATGGTACTGTCCGTTCTTCTATACGGCAGTGAAACGTGGACGATGTACCGTCGGGATGTGCGATATCTCGAGCGGTTCCATCAGCAGTGTGTGCGACGAATTCTGCGGATCGGCTGGGGCGCCAGAGTTGCAGACACGGAAGTGTTGCGCCGAAGTGGGATGTATGCAGTGGACGGCATACTTTTATTGAGACACCTGAGATGGCTCGGTCATGTGAGCCGTATGGATTCGACGCGAATACCGAAACAACTTTTATACGGTCAGCTGAGTATAGGGAAGCGGCATGCTGGGAAACCCAAGTTACGTTACCAGGACATGATTAAAGTGAGCCTCACACGTTCTAATCTTGATTGCAGATCATGGGAATCGAAGGCGGCTGATCGTGGTGCATGGCGCGATCTAATCACGAAGGCAGTTGCTGTAGTGCGAGAGAAAGCCCTCATGCATGCAGAGAAGAAGCGGCAAGTGCGGAAGCGGCAAGCACCGATGGATTGTACTCCATCGACATCGAGCGCATGGTGCTGTAAAACATGCGGTCGCGAGTGCCTTAGTCAGGCAGGCCTAGTGAGCCATGAGAGAGGTCACTCGGGACCACTGCCGAAGCGCCGACGGGTCCCGCAGTGAACGTAGGCAGCACCGGCGCAGCGTTTGTAGGCACGCTGAATTCGATTAACTAACCGCATGCTTGCATGCTAAGTCTCTTTATTTCAGGTGGTGGGTTTTCGGTTCTCTCCTAATGCCTTTCTTTCTCATATAAATGTCTAGTGGGCCATGAGCTAGGTCCTTTGGGGCCACTACAGAAGCGACGATGGGACCTGCAGAGAATTACGACGAGCCGGCGCAGCGTTTGTAGGCACGCTGAATTCGATTTACTAACCGCATGCTTGCATGCTAAGTCTCTTTATTTCAGGTGGTGGGTTTTCGGTTCTCTCATAATGCCTTTCTTTCCTTCTCATATAAATGTTTAGTGGGCAATGCGCTGTGCCATTTGGGGCCACTACAGAAGCGACGACGGGTCCTGCAGAGGATTACGACGAGCCGGCGCAGCGTTTGTAGGCACGCTGATTTCGATTTACTAACCGCGTGCTTGCATGCTAAGTCTCTTTATTTCAGGTGGTGGGTTTACAGTTTTTACCTTAATGCTTTTCTTTCTCAAATATATATCTCCCTGTACTCTATTCCATTAACTTGCACACATCGCTCAGCCAATTGTAATCGATTTCCATAACATTTTTGTGTTCGTGGCATTCCGTGAACTATATTCCCTGACCTCGTGCACTTAGCTAGGATTTGTTTGTAAACAACTTATTACGTATGCTATTTAATTAAGGTTTATGTCACCGTTTCCTTATGCATTAATCGAGCTTTTCTCTTTTTCTTTCTCCCTCTCTCTAGTGTTTGGCTGTTGTTTGATATCCCCGGTGTGGCTGCGCTTGATGTGCATGTTGACAAGGTGCCTACCTGTCTATTACCCACTACCTCGTCCATACTGGCTCCAGGAGACAGTTGGTCGTTGCTGGAGGGGACGGGGTGCGCGGTCCTGGTGGCCGTGCTAGGCTCGAAGAGTGGTTTCATGCAGTCAGTATGGAGCGGACTACGGTCCAGCCACCGCCTTGTGTGCGCTTGATTTCCTAAATACAGCGTGCTTGTGTTTGCCTGTGAAGGAGTGTGGGCCGGCTCCGTTGATGAAACGTGGTTCCCATCCACATGCCTCCCGGTCTTATTCCTTCGGGTTTACACTGGATATGGGGTGTGTGGTTGGAGCTGTGGGTGGTGCAGCGCAAGCCACCCATGGTCCCTCTGTAGGCGCAGGCGTCCTGTGGCTTGCCACAGTGACAGGCAAATCCGAAACCGGATGCCGCCAACCATGGGGCTCCTTCTACCTCAAACATACAGACTTACTTGTGGGCGCAGTCTATCGCAGCCCTTGAGTCGTTGTTCGGATTGGCTGCCCCATCTTCGAACCCACATGAGTCGTCCACTTTTTCCACTTATGGGCTATTTTAACTGTTCTCAAACACAATGGCCTGATTTGCATTTGATGCATGGACATGGTGACGTTGAAGCAAATTTCGTGGTACTTTACACTGGTGCATCGAAACACATATGCCAGCCACCCCGCATAACGCTACGCACAACCCCATCCTCTCTCTACCTGATGTTAACGAGCCACGAATAACGAGTGCCTGACGTTCAGATACTGGAGTCCCTGGAAACAAGCGACCGCCCAGTGCTCAGAGCTGATATAGAATTACCTTTGCCATCTTCACATCCGCTGAAGCCAACTTACAACTACTGGAAAAGGAAATTCGATGGCCTAGCTCTAGCAGCAAGCCAACTGGATTGGTCTCTGTCACCTGCTGCATCTGTGGAAGACTGCTGGACGTTTATAAAATGCGATTGACATCATTGTGCTCCTAATTTGTGCACTTGGATTGTAGGAAGCTTGGACCGATTAAGCCTCATTGGTTTGACAATGAATATGAAGGTCTGGCTCAGAGGTAGCGAAGACCAGGGGACAGATTTTGCCTCTCTGGTTCTGCCACTGACTGTGATGGGAGTATACACTCGAACGAACGTGCGGTGCCAGCCCAGCAAGGAAGCCGTTAGGCTGCCGCAAGGAAAGGCAGCAGCTAATTGGACGTTCACGCGTTTCTCGCATGCACGCTGATTGGCCAACAATTGGACGCATTGGAGTGAGTTTGTGTGACTGAATTAAAGGGAAAATGTCATGCATTCACCAAGGTAGTTAATTATGGATCCAACTAGCTGTATATACCGATATGTTTCACTCGCCCTCTGCCTGCTTTTTCGCCTGGTCCTTTGTTTGCAGAATACACGTTTTGTCCCTGAAGGACCGACTTTTTACACTGACTACGCAGCGTATGAAGTCAGCGAAATATCTTCAACAGAGCAAAAAGGAATAAGCGCCGAGATTTCGAAGAGCAGCTCGCAGTGGCAGCGAAGACCGCCATTAAAGGAATCTTTGCTTACTTGAAACGACACCAGAAGCCGGCAGGTGATGTACCACGGCCGGATGGCCTTGACGTCCAGCACCCAATCTCTAGCAATGAGTGTACGCGTTATCCTAGCACTTCACTTCTGTGTTCGCAAATGACCAGGTGTCTGTATCGAGTTCGACCTGTACCACGTTTACCGAACTAGACATAGTGGATGTGGCGTTGAAGAAATTTGTCAACTACTCGACAGCCTTGACGGTACAAAACCTTCCTGACGTGATATGCTCCACCCAGTGATTCGCAAGTCACTTTCGGTCATCATCTCTTCTACCGTGACTGACTTTTTCAACAGGACGTTGTTCGAAGGTTCGTTGCCGATTGACTAAAAAGTTCGGTGCTGTAGCCTTTCCCGAAAGGCAGCGACCCTAGCAAACTAGACAACTACAGACCAATTTGTCGCACACCTGTCGTCTCGTGGGTTGCTGAGAATATCATGAAATAGGGATTGTTGCAGTTACTACGGTTAAAAGAGGTCCTGACGGCTGCACAGCACGGTTTTATGCAAGACCGCTCATGCATTACGAACCTGCTGTTGACGAGGCATGAGTGGTTGAAGGCAATAAGCAAAGGGAAGTCTGTCGACATGCTACTCGTCGATTTCAATAAAGCGTTTGACAAGGTCAGCCATGAGGTTCTCCTTCACAAACTCAGCATGTGTGGTGTCTGTGGCTCACTGAGCCAATGGATCCGCGAGTTTCTTGTTGGACGAAAGTGGAGAATACAAGTCGACGAAAGTCTAACTGCCTGGTATCCTTCTACAAGTGCCGTACCTCAAGGCACTGTGCTGAGCCCACACAGTTCCTGATCTACATCAACCATTTACCTCGGTTTCGCCGGTCGGCGTGTGCCTTGTTTGCAGACGACATGAAGCTTTGGAGAAACACCGGCGCTCCAGACGACTGTGGCGTACTTCAGTAAGACCTCAAGCGCCTATCCACCTGGTTTGTAGAGGTGAATCTCCCGGTCAGCCCAGCCAAATCCATATTTATGGGCCTAGAGAAGGCTGCTGACGGCCGAATCTGCACCCTTGACGACCAACCGTAATATCCAGCACGCTACTAGAAGGACCTAGTTGTACTCTCACAATGATTTGAAGTCCGTGGACAGAACGAGCAGGCAATATCGTAACGGACTGCGCATGATTTGGGCGCTCAAACGTAGCTTCGGCACATGGTCTGAAGAGGTTGCCACTCGCCTCTTCTCTTCTATCATTAGACCAATGCTGCAGTACGGTCCGCCCACCTACTTTTCGATTACCCGAGGCGAGGCATAAAAGATCGAACAGGTCCAACAGGTTGCAACCAGGCTCATCCAGAGTTTACGTGGCGTGCGGTGTGAAGACCGGTACGAGGGAATAGGACTTTACACCTTGTCCTATCGTAGGTTACGTGTCGATCTAATTATGACCTACCGTATTCTACATCTCGGTGAGATTCTCCTGCTGAGGTCAATGCGACACATACGAGGGGTATGCAGCACACGTGGGCACAGATGCGAACGTTTGGTGCCGGATGTGAAGTGAGTTCCCTACCCAATGTCCTTCGAATGGAGAGTGGTAAGTATTTTGAACAGTTTGCCCGACCAGCTGACGGAGGACACATCTGTGCAGTAGTACAAAAAGCTGTTGGATTTATATTTTGCCACTATTGTTATTCAGCGAACGAGTACAAACCTACGATGCCATGTCACACTTATGAGGCCTGCAATACCGTGGGTCAGATATTTCAAATGTTATACGAGAAGGATAACAATATTTACGACTGACAACTTTTATAACGTTTTCACCATATTTAGAAGGAGTTGTGCAGAATCTATTTCTACTTGCTCCATAATACAGTATTTAGTATTCAGTATCACCAACATCAGTATCATTTTGTACTTTAGCTAGAAGTGGAAAACACCTCAGCTACCGTGTAGCAATGCATGAGCGAACGAAAGAAAAAATGCAAAAGTGGTTGAGTCACCAGTAGCGGATGAACATCGTTCCTGAGAGCTAACAGCCGGTTGTTTTGCAGTAAAATACGCACTACATTATACCTTGTAACTGAGATCGTGTTTGGAGAGGAGGCTAAGGGGAGGCGGAGGGGCAAATCAACTCGAACACAAAGGCCACGATGATCGGCTCTTTGCCAGTTCAAAAAGTGTAGCCAGCCAAACCTGTCATCGTCTTTCAGACCACAAGTAGGGAGCCGAGAGGATCCAACCGAGGCCAAGTTAAAACTAAGGGTTTTCGTTCCTCTCGATCGCGTCATCGCTTGGCCATCCCTCGTCTTCTTCCGTCCACCCCCGGCCCGCAAAGAAAGCACGTCGCGCGAGTCCATCGGCTGACGTGCGCAACACCTGGCCTAAGTGTCGAAGTCTGGTGCGTGATATAACGGTGCTGAGCGGTTCACCTCCACTTCCTGGGCCATCAACAAGACGTCGAACACACTCGGTCCATTGAGGATAAAATGTTAGACACCAACCCCCCGCGCTATCAGTCAGGTGAGTTGGAGTGGGCAGTAGCTGCATTTCTCTAGCTTTGCTCCAGTTGTGCACAAGCGCGGTCTTCTACGGTGTCGCACGGATTAGCATTACAGACTTGCTTATTGCTAAAGAAGAGCTTTTACATAAGACCCTATACTCGGTGGGGTACCCCGATCGGTTCCTCCAGCCTCATGGCCAAGCTTTCAAGCAGAAACCAACTATACAGCCTACTCAGAAGGTTTACTTGTGTCTATATTTTAAAGGAGACAACTTAGCCAATGACATCAGCCATGATATCAGGTCTGCGCCGTCGCATACCTACACCACCGCCCAGTTGTGGCTGCTACACAGCACGCAAAGACTGGGTCTCATCGCCTCGCCGAAAGGCCTGTCAGACAGTGCTGGCTTATATGCACTCTAACAACTCCCACAATCGCGCTGATGTTAATATAGACAGGAATGACCGTACGCAGGCCCCTGGGACGGCTGAACATTTCCCGAATCGGCTACGGCAAGCATTGGCGCAAACGACTGGCGCGGATTAACTATACCATTTCCGAGTCAAGTTAGTTACCATACCTTTTTACACGCATATTAGCGTATTGTACCAAGCTTTTAGCATGGTTCATTTTCGAAATAGCGGGCAGTACTTTCAAGTTAGCGAGGCGGAGAACGCTGATTTGGCGTCCTTGACACTCTCATTGGTTATGGGATGTAAACCAATGGGACTTAGGTTAGAAGCTGCCAGCATACGCGACAGACAGTCCAATGAAAGTGCTCGAGCACCACCTTCCGTTCTGCCCTGATGCCCCGCTGGAGTAAACCTCGATGATTGGTCTCCAACTTGAAATCGACCAATAGGT
>OX104062.1:60808533-60828709 GCA_944474145.2 Dicrocoelium dendriticum | reverse complement strand
GATAAACATAGCTGGTTTAAAAATAATTTAGCTGATATTGCTCATGAGTTCATGTTGACCCCAGTGAAGGAAGGAGGTGCACTTATAAAACGTTATATTCATGCACTTCGAGGGCTGAAGACCAAGGATGTACTGGTACTGAGACCGGACCGTTGTTATGAACGCGACGGATGACGTGCGAAAGATGCAGATTATACTTAACGAGGACAGCAAATTTAGACGTCTCAAAAGAGTGGACGATATTTGCGACGTAGAAGGTCGCATCACAAATCACCTAAAAATACTTCTTGCACATTGAACGATCGATGAGCGGACGTATAGTAGCATAAAACCAGGTGGGTCCACCTCGCCGCAAATGTACTGCGCTACCAAAGACTCATCACTTTTGTGGTACCCACCCTTCAGCCCAACTTTATCAATGGTAAGTTTTCCCTCAACATAAGCTTGCTCGCTGGCTTGTGGACGTTCTGCACCCGTAAAGACGCAATGTTATTCCACACAGTATCAAAGACTCCTTTGAGCTCATAGAAACTTTTGACAGCCATAGACTTGTCAGATATAGTCAATGTGTTCATTAGATGTGCCATCATTGTTCACAAATGTTCCACCCCCATGAGGACTATTTGAGTATGTCGATGTGAGTTGGCGGAACAATTCAGCTTAGCACTCCCAATACCAACTGAGCTGTTGAAAGACAGCCTGCTACTTTGCACTGAAAATATCAGTTTCAACTTTCGAAACACCCCGCCAGATAGATGGTGTAGCAATGGGGAGTCCACTGGGTCTCGTATTAGTTGATTTCTTCATGTCAATGGTAGAGACAAAGATGAGTGCAGAAATTTCCCGCCTTTCAGACTACAAACGCTACGTGGACGATATCTTAGTGTTCTCATCATCAAGAACAGAGGTCGCACGTCTTGTCAAACATTTTAACAATGTAAATACAAAGTTGAGAGTAACCAGCGCAGTAGAATGTAATAACTGTCTTCCATTTTTGGACATACTGATTAGTCGCAGAGAAAACAGTCTCATCAAATGATCTGTTTACCGAAAACCGACATCGTCCGGTACAAACAGACACTAGTCAAGACCTTGTTCAGTCGCGCAGGAAGAATATGCAGTTCCGATTGCCTGGAAGAGGAACAGTAGTCGTTGACTAATACGCTCTTGAAAAGCGGTTATCCTCGCTGGTTTATCGTAAAGCATGGCCAAACGAGAGTGGCGAGAGGAAACATCCCCACTGTGGCCATAAATAAGATCTTTATAGAACGACCATTTAACGGTGATCTTGCCACTATGAGGACAACCAAGCGATTAATTTCCGCTGTTCACAGGACTTATTTTGCTGCTGAAGCTGTGCTTATTAACCGAACCAACAAAGTGTCTGTTCCCCCAACGAAAGAAAGACAAGCTCTCGGCGCCATTTCACACTGCATTTACCAATTCACTTGTAGCTGCGAGTCACACTACATAGGCCGTACCGAGGTATGTTGAATTCCAGAGTAAGGGAACATGTACCTAAGTGGGTGCAGCGTGAAAGTATCCGGTCTTCCGCTTCGTCTACCACCTGTACACGAAAGTCACCCGCTTCATCCATAGGTAGACACTTATTGGCCACTTGTCATCCATTCGACCCTGCCACACAGTTCACAATCTTGTTGAGACATGCTAACAGCCGCATTCTACATTTTGCCGAGGCTGTCGCGATCAGCAGGATCAAACCGGCACTCTGTGTGCAAAAACAGCTGTTTGTAAGCTTAAGGCTCCCATGGACGTAGGGGTGGCATATCTGTACCCCACCCTGTCTCTATTTTATCCGATCACACCCTAGCTGTTGTTATATATTTCCTGTTATTGCATTGACACTGACAAGACAACACGAAATGTTAATATATGCTAGCTTTCACTATAACAATGTCAACCTTTTCACATTGCCACTCTTTGCCTACGCTAAATCAAACGACGTCATCCGTTCAATGCACCTGGCCAGATGTCTATGTTTAAAAGACTTATTGATACAGACATCCAATGGCTGCGAGATTGATGTAAGTCCACCGGGAAGTAAAGCCACGGACGACTTCAGTTCACGGCATCATTTCTCAAAGTTTTCACTTTTGTTGTGCCCTAGAGAAATCCCAAGCCAGCATAGATGGTTTATTTAGAAGGGCACCCTTTCACTTTCCCCAACTGTATTTAACCCGTCTACAATACCACTCTCAGACATACGTCATTTCGCATGAGCCAGCACAACCAAGCCACTTGGGACTTCGCTTATTTAGGCAGCGTCTTACGCTTAAAAATAATAAAGGGGATAGACGGGAACCATTCGCTATACACCCTAAAACAACTGTGAACCGTGTCTTCTCTCGTTTCGTCGTCTTTACAAAAACTGCGTTAGCACCTTTCTTCTTTAACGTGCGATATGAAGACATATCAAAGCACACAGGCGTCTCGTCCATATTTTCTATTTGGGACGGTTCAAAGCCGTATTGCTTTCTCAGCTGAATCACGAACCTTTGAAAATGTTCAACTTCACTGTCCAATTTCTTCGGCATTTTCTCGGCTAGTTTTGTGCGGATCGGTAGACACATGTCGAATCGGTTCATAAAACGATTACTCCATTCGGAGTAAGCAACAAAGTTCACCGGTTTTTATGACTGGAATTCCTGACGTAGTAACATTGTACTCGCCCTGATACTTATATTCGTCCGGGGAACAATTAACCCGTTGCGTCATGACTATATAACCCATTGCGTTAACTCTTCCTCCAGTGCAGGAAACATTGCTTGTTATACTGCGTGTTGCTTTCTTGCCTACAGGCATTAGTGGCAATTCTGACTTTCCTTTCATGCACCATGAAATGGTTTGCAGCCATTCGATTATTACGTTGCACGGAAGCGTGATAATTTTCCATTTAAAGCCAGTGGCATATGCACATCACTTCTGTCTAGACATTTTTCACTTTTCCACGGTTCTGGAAAAGCGTACGAAATGTGGGCGCATTCCCTTTCATCTGGATCGTGTGACGTCGCCTTAGCGTTGTTTTGGTTTGTGAATCACAGCGCTTATATATTATGTTACACTAGTCAATCTGGTGCATTAAAAGTACAATGTCGTCCCACACTACTGATCGGGAACTTCCCTCTCACCCGCTGCACCACAGTGATTCAGATGTATGAGGCCCCCAAGTATGCTAGGCGGTGTCTAATCAACCCTTTCACCTTACCACATATTGTCGGCTGTCTTACCTATTTCTTGTGATGGCATTTACTCAATACACTGTCCTAAGCGGGTAAAATATATGTTCTGACGGCTCTAAGCCCCATTAACGGCGAGCATAACACATTATGTCGCCAGAACTGACCAACAGTAGAGCAACTTTGCTTGAACACACTCAAGTGAGAGAAGGTAGTGACGAAGTCAAACTGGTGAGAAACAAATTCGTTTCTCATTTTGCTAATTTTTTACGGGTTGGGTAATATACCGATCTACGATTTTGGACAACTTTGATGTTGCAAAGTCATACTATCGGCTTATATATTGATCGGTTTATGGTTGGCGGCATCCGGTTTCGGATTTGCCTGTCATTGTGGCCAGCCACAGTACTTGATAGATCCCCAACCGGGATAGTAGCAGCTGCCCGTCGCATAAGAAGGTCGCCAGAAGACGGATTTCAGTGTGAACGGCCAGCAGTATGGCTTTCTAAGAATGCCGTTTGGATTATGCAACGCCCCAGCTACATTCAGATGCCTGTTACTGATGGTCCTGGAGAACCTGCAATCCCTGGTTGACTATGGTACTAACATCATCGTCTTCGACAAGCTAGTACACGAACATAATACCAAACTTGTAGCAGTACTACAAAGACTGGAAGAAGCTGGTCTCAAACTCAGTTGTAAGAAGTCGCAGTTTGCTCGGAAATTGGTTGTGGACATGGGACACATTGTGGGCAATGGTTAAGTCCATCCGCTTCCTGAGCAACGTGAGACCATCAAGAGCTTCCCGATACCAAAATCCAAGTGTCAGCTCCGTTCGTTCCTGGGAGTGCTAGCCTATGCCTCGGAGTTTGGGCCCAGTTTTGCAGAGTGCCTCAGTTGGTTATTAAAGCTGCTGCACAAAGACGAACCGTATGTGTAGACATCAGAGATGAATCACAGCTTGAACCACCTAAAACTTGAAAAACAAAAACAACAGCTTGCGTACGGCTACTCAGTCATGAAGAGAGATTCACTGTGGCTGTCACCGTAAGCAATACGGTGTTCGGTCCTGTATTATCTCAACCAGATGGGGGTGGAATTTCCGAGTAGTGTGCTAACAGTGGAGGAGGAGAAGTATTCCACGACGGAGAAAGAATGTCTAACCATTGTGTGGGCCTTGGAGAATTGGAGAACGCACCTCCTGGCGACTGCATTCAAGATCGTCACTGATCACATGCCACTTTCATGGTTGATGACAGCGAAAGACTCACGAGGACGCCTTGCGCGGTGGGCTTGCCGACTGCAAAAAGTTAACTTCGACAATGGGCACGTGGATGAAGCGCAGAACATACTACCCGATTTGTTGTCACGCCTATCGTTGGACGACCTGGTGCGGGACAATGCCATGCCGGTGCGCGTGGCCGCGGAAGAGGATAGGAAATTGCTGAGTGAGCAAATACAGATAAATTCTTGAAGGAACAGTACTCCCACTTACAGGCTGGAATCAAGACGGAAACCACATCAGGAGAGCTGAAGGATCTGTGACAGCCTGAGGGTCGAAAACGATAAGGTAATGGCTGCCCCAGACGGAACGAAAGTACGTTTTATTAGAAGTATTTTGCAAGGTCCACTCTATCAGTAGGCTTTGGTTAGTCTGGAAAAACAGCATAAACCGGTGTTACGACCTTCTGTGTCTCGTCTATGGTGCGCCTTTTAGCGGATTACTGCCGGGTTCCGCCCCCGTGACTTCCGGATACCAGCGGCTAGTGCCACTTCGCCATGTGTGAAATCCACAGAACTGCATGATTGGCAGTTGGCTGTGCTATATCCGTCTCATCTTCGAGTGTCATACCAGTTACGAACCGTGCAGAGGACTGCAATTAGCCTCACAAGCTAGGACTAACTGCATGGCGCTTTGGTACAAAGCAAGAACTTAGAAGCTATATGGACAAGTTTACTCTGCTACTGAGCAGCAGGGCTTTTGTATGCTTAGCGATAGTCCACTCTCAGTCCTCAGGCTTTGGCTAGTCTGGAAATTAATGGCATAGTAGAAGATGAGCCGGGATATATCACAGTCAGCTATCAGGCATGCAGTTCTGCGGCTGTCACCCATGCCGAAGTGACACTAGCTGGTAACATCCGGAAGCCATGGGGGGGAACCGGGCAGGGGCCCACTAGAAGTCACACCACAGACGAGACCCGGAAGGTGGTAACACCGGTGTCTGTTGCTTTTCTAGCCTAAACAAAGCTTACTGACTGTCAGTGGACGGGGATGAATTATCTTTACTTATATCAACTCCCCAGTGCTCATAAGAAACTACATTTTACTCCACGGAGTCTTTGAGACCGGGTGATGCGAATAACTCATGGTGGATTCTGAAGAGTCTTTGAATTGCAGCGGTGGAGAGTATTTTAGCCTACCTTGAGGAAGGATGTAGCAGCCTACATCCGAGGGTGCCCATACTGCCAACCGAGTCGCGAGGATGTACGGAAGCCACCAACGCAATCGATGGAAGCCAATAAGCCCCTCCAGTGTTGGGCATTGGATGTGTTTGGACTTTGCCATTGAGTCTATGAGAAAAAAGATATTTTATAGTGATGCTTGACCAGCGCACTTGCTAGTTGGAAGCCATACCAATCAGGGATCAAACAGGCGAATTCGTGTCGCATGCATTGGCATTTAGTGTGCCAGCAAGGTATGGAATACCATAATGTGTTCTCACTGACCAATGACTCTTCTTCGAGTGGAAAGCAGTTAGGCGGTTTTGGACAAGGGCAGCATCCTCTGACGACGCATCTCATAGCACCACCCGCTGACCAACGGAAGGACAGAATAGTACAACCGGATCATGAAGAGGTGGCTAAACTACACGAAGTTGGCATGGGAGGAAGCATTGCCTGCAGTTCTGTTTGCTATCGGATCAGCATGCAATGAAACCACCAAAGTTTCACCGTTCGAATTACAGTCTGGTCGAGAACCACAGCATGCGCTCGCCAGGGGCTTAGCGTAGCCAAGTGAAGGAAAATACCTGGTACCGCATCACGAACGACTGCAAACAATCGTTAGAAGGGGAACCAAAGCCCGACAAGCATGCAACTAGTGGAACTACGACGCCTGGCATGAGGCGCGCAAGTACATGCTGTCCAGGATTGGAGAACAAGTCAAGGTACGGAACAATTATCGGCCAGATCATGAAGGGTTAGATGCGAGCAAGCTCAGGGGACACTGGAGGGATCCCACACCTACCCGATTGGGAAATAACAAACTTCCAAGTCGAAAACGGAAGAAGGAGACGCTGGATGAATGCCGCCGTTTTACGACCTTGGTACGGAAGAGCACAAGAACTTAGAGAAGCGGTGGGTGTAGGGAGGCGAAAGCCAACGTCTACTCCTGGACCGGAAATACAAAAACGGGGTGGTAGTACATTACCAATATGCGCAGTAGATGAGACGAAACAAGGTAGTGCCAGCTTCGCATATCGAGCTGAAAGCGGCGCACGAGCGACGTCTGGTAACGAGCCTGGGTCCAGGAAAAAAGAAGAGGTACTTGGCCAGAACGAGTTGTAGCAGACAAATACGCCGCTAATAGATCCCGCCAGACTGACCGCGGGCTGAGTGATGAACTCACAGAAAAACAAGTCGCGAGCTTTCGAACGACTCCTGGTTGGCCAGCATCAGATATAGCGAAGCGGAGACACGGGAGGTACACATGAATAGATTGTTCTCACGCTCAAGCTCGTAGGCTCCTTGAATGTCCCGTCTCACAAATCTTCATTTGCGGTGCGTTGTGGGAAAGAGACTCGGTCCATATCTGTACGGGTTTGCGAGTGGTCAGTTTGCGCTTTGCTGTGACAATTGACGCTCCACTCCCTGCTGAGTCGTTTTCGCTACACCATGGCAGGTTGAAATTTCCGCACATAAGTTTTGACTTGTAGAGCTATAAGTGGCCATACGGACTACAACAATTAGCTTTCGGGTGGCATATTTTGTTGCTCCGGGCAGCCGTTTTGTACAACCTGTGGATGATTGACTGATGGGATTACTATCCATAGTGTACTTTCGAATTCAGTAAGTGCATCCTGATCGGCCGAAATCGCGGTATGACCATCATCATCATCATCATCATCAACAGCAATACATCAGCTATTTGAACTGATGCTTCGCTGCCATACAACCATGAGGACCTATGAAATCAAGAATAGGAAGAGGGAAAGAAGGGGGACTTACCTGAAAACCTTAATGCCCTAAGCAAACATTCAGGGTCAAGGCGCTTACACCTTGTGTAGACAACATACCGTCACAAACAGCTGGCTATCGTGCAAAGGCGGCATCGGCGAGACAGCTTCCTTGCGGCTTTCACTGCCAAGCGTCATAATCAGCCATTACCCCACAGATAACTCAGCACCAAACACACTTTAAAAAGGCAATCCAATTAGAAGACGGCAGCAGACGCGCAGCTGGGATCTACTGCGAGCCATGTCCTGTTAAGTCTCGAGCCAAGCACAAGGCGTGTCACGTGGACTCCAGCCCGGAAGGCAGGACGGACCAACGGCACCCAGTGTGGTCCTCAGTGACTTCATTTCCCGCTGCCAAGTCAACTTCTGTCCACCTCGAGCCTTGCGCCACCCTACACCTGGTAGAGTGAACAAGGCCCTCCTAGGTAAGCGGTGACCAGGCACACGTAGCAATATCTGAGCCAACGCAACTGATGCAGTGCTTTTGTTGTTCTAGGGAACAAGCATGATTACCACAACCTAGTACTCGCCTACGCACATCATCGTTGCGGACACGCTGGTGCCATCCGACACCAGCAATGCTTCGCAGGCAACGATGATCAAAGACTTGAAGGCGCCTCAGATTTTCAGACCAAAGGGGCCAAGTCTCACTCCCATAGAGCAGAACGGCCCTCACTGTGGCCTTGTATACCCGGCCTTTCAGACGAAGGAAACTCCCTTCTGTCGCCAAAGCTGCCTCAGGTTCATAAAGGTAGGTCTGGCTTTTGCAATACGTGAGCTGACGTCAGTTTCTATGCGCCCATCATTGCTGATGCAGCTGCCAAGATAAGTGCAATGATCAACCACATCGAGTTCCTCGTTAGCAAGGGTCAAGGGGTCATCAAGTGGCTGGTAGTTCTGCAGCATCGCTTTGCTGCTTTCTTCTTTCCAGATATATCGAATAAGGAAGTCAGTGCTTTTGCAGAGTACCTCACTTCCATCCTTAAATAGTGCAGGCTGGATGGAACCCGGACCAGAGACAGGAAAACGATTGAGGGCTGTGATCGCGTTACGGACCTCGCCCTCTGACGATTGCTCTAAACTAACCGTCCATGGCTCGTCCTGCATCACCTGAGTAGGAAGAGGTCCGGGAGCAAGGGGCCAACCGAACTGATCTTGAAAGTGATCCGCCGAACGAGCTATACGGCGCTGCTTATTGTGTATCAGCGCACTCGCGCTGTCTCTGATTGTCTCACTGACGCCTGGTTTTCTGGGACCAGTGGTGCGGATAAGCTGGAAGAGCTTGTGGTAATTGCCTACTGCTCCTTCCTCCTCCATTTGTTAAGCCCTACTGCTCCACCAGGCTTCCTTGTCAGCACGTAGGCTCCGCTTCATTTCACGCTTGATAGCCCGTCTGGTCACACTGTGTTCAGAGCCAGCCGGGAGGTGTTTTCGTGATTCCAACATGTTCACCTACCTCTCGGATATCCAGTGACTGGTGCGGTGACGACTGATAGTGCCACAAGCAGATGCTCCTGCGTCGTGCATGGCGGCCGAGATCCTATTCCACTGAAGCTCAGGGTCACTAGGACAAGACAACGAGAGTTCGATATGCAGTGCGTCTTGATAGGCTTACCTGTCCGAGGACTGAGACAATTTCTCATTTGCTAATCGTCGGGGACGTTTGCTGCGCCTCCCGGTAAACTTCATGGAGAAACGACAACGTACCAAGGCACGATCAGAGTCGACACAGGTACTCCAGTACGAGCGGCAATCCAGGATGGAACCACGCCTTCTGTAACTTATGGCAATGTGATCGCTTTGGGTCCATCTCTTGCCAGCTACAGGAGGACGCCAAGTGGCACTTCGGCGCCCACTGTGTCTAAAAGCAGTGCTACTAAGAAACAACTGGTACTCCGCACACAGTTGCGGCAGACGCTCACCGTTGTCAGTCCGCTCGGAGTTAAGCCCACGTTTACCACCTAGCTGAGCTTCTGAAGAGCTCAGACGCCCTACTTGTGCGTTCATATCCCCTGCAAGTACTATAATATCTGAACTAGTAGCACTGCATAATAGCTCATTCAGTTCGTGGTAGAATGTGTCCTTGACAGCATTTGAACTGCAGTCGGTGGGAGCATAAGCGGAAATCACTAACAAACAGCGTTTTGTCTACTTCGTGAATCAACCTTAGCTGATGTCGTCAAACGGGCTGCACATAAACGGCTGTTCACCGGAATCCAATCAACCAACGATGGCTCAGCCTTGGAGCTGAGAATGATACCTACACCAGCTTGACCCGTGAGTGCTGCATCGGCGTCTCCGGATGCGTGCAACCAAGAACGAGAGGATAAGCCGGGTGCAGTTAATTCAATAACCCCGTTAGGGTAATTGATCCTAGTTTCGGGCACACAACACACATCAATACCCAGTGTGTCCAAGGTGCGTGCTATTGCAGCCTTTTGACCTGTTTGTATTAGAGTGCGAACGTCGGATGTCGCCATGGAAAGGGGATAGCGTGGCCTTATAAAGGACTTTTGGCGATAGGCGTCCGATGGATACTGTGGGATGGTGGCTGCAGATAGTTCTACTTCAGTGATACTTCGGTTGCTGTCAATTAAGCTGAGAATTATTGAAGGAAGGTTAGTAATGGGGGCCGGGATGGGAGTAAGAGAAAAAGGTGGAAAAGAAAGAAGGGAGGCGCCAGCAGTAGCATGTTTTCGCTTATCCGCCCTGCTGTATGCAGCAAATAAGGCGACCCTTGATAATCTGCGCGACGGCCGATGCAGGATGAAGTTTATGTTTGAAGAAAATGTCATGGATGTATTTGGGCTGAGCTACTGCCAGGACGCCCAGACTTAGACAGGAGGACGATTAGGGCCTTCACCTAAAGCCTTTGGCTCAAAACCCTGTCCGCAAGGCAGCGGGGAGGTGGCAAGGATTTAGTTTTACAGAAGTGGACGCCATCCCATTTCAAACCCCAACCTGGAGGACCAGGAGACTGAGTTTGTCTGACCTCTCACCATTGACCAACCTGGTAGGAGTAGCTCTCAAGGTGCTCGGAGGCATCACCCAGTATAGCTCAATGGGTCATTGAGGTACGCAAACCGTTGCACCACGTTAACGTCAAGTCTCGTTTCGACGGGTATGGCCATTACGCAGGTACATGGCACAGCCATCGCCATGTATATGTGAACTATTCTTGCGGAAAAGATAATAGCTTAAAATGTTAAGCTGCAGGTAACTAATTTCCGATTTGCACCAAGTTTCAGTAAGCCAAGCAATATCTGGGGATTTCATAAACATATACGTTGAAAGTAAATCCAATTTAGGTACTAGAGAGCAAATCTAAATACTGACAGCTTTGAGAGGGACGGTTAGATTGGAATGAAAGCAAGGAGAAAGTTATTTTTCACCAATGTATCAAAAATCTGTTTGTTGTGGGTTACTTGAGACAATTATGCTCTGTATTATACTGGAATGAATGAAGTAGGTATTCCAGCAACTGCATTCCTCTCTGGCTCATCTTAGCACGTGGTGTGATGGGTCTGATAGCTGGGGCTAATGGAATCGCCTGCTGCAGTGTGGTCGATCAGGTGATCGATCGAGTGGGCAGGTGAGTTTTTAAAATCACAGTTAATTGTACTTTGGCTGAGACTTGTGAACACAGCACTTGTGTGTATAGCCAGTGTGTTTTCTTTCTCTTGACGCGACTGGCAGAACCAGGCACAAAACATGGTGACAGAGGAGAAGAAGCTGACGCGCCTAATCCCGCTCGCTTTTGGCGGGCAGCCATCCATCCCGTTGCCGAATGCTCTACAGATGACGGAAAGCACGTTGCCTGACATCTGGAGAATGTGGAAAACGAAGTAGATGAATTTCGTCAAGCTGACTCAGTTGGATTCCTATCCCATGCCTTCTGAACTTACTATGTTCAGACTCGTCATTGGCGACGAAGCCAGACGAGTACTGGCTTGCCGAACAACCTCCGGCTGGCTTGCTGAACAACCTCCTCTTGGTGCCAGATGGGTGGTTCGGGATATTCCCTTTCCAGCAAATGGTTCGGCAGCAGTGTTCTAAGACGTGGTGGGTTTTCGCCTGGCAAGCGTCCTCCCTACAAAAAACCACATGCCCATTTAGCAACACTGTGACGTGGCGGACGTGACTCGCCACTAAATAAAATAACTGCCCCTTGCTTCATCCACGCGAAGCATTGTATTGCAGCAAATTTATGCTGTAATTCTGGGGAGCATTGGGCCCCCGTTTGAAAAAGGAACAAACGAACGGCGTATGAACTGAGCAATCAGTCACCGGCTCCCAAAGGGCGCGATTCCCTGAGTTCGCTCCGCTGCCTTGGGGGCAGGTTATGCAGCCAAAGGCTCTGGGTGCTGTACCCTAACTCAACACCCTACTTCGGCTTGGGCAACCGGGTAATATCTTGCCCTCTGACGCAACCATGGAGTTTGATGTGTTGCGTTTTCCTTTGCTATTTCGGTACCTTATTTTGAGTCCCATGGTTTTTGATGGCTCTATGTCTATTCGTAGACTCTTGCAAAGATATATGGTTGGCGGCATTCGGTTTCGGATTTGCCTGTCACTGTGGCCAGCCACAGAAAGCCTGTGCCTACAGAGAGAGCATAGGTGGCTTGCGCAGTAACACCCACAACGCCAACCACAGCTCCATCCACGCACCCCATATCCAGTGTAAACCCGAAGGAATAAGACCGGGAGGCATGTGAATGGGAGTCACGTTTCATCAACAGAGCCGACCCACACTTCTTCACAGGCAAAAACACGCACGCTGTACTTGGGGAATCAAGTGCACACAACGCGGTGGCTGGACCGTAGTCCGCTCCACACTGAGTGCATGGAACCGCTCTTCGAGCCTAACACGACCACAAGGACCGTGCACCCCGTCCCCTCCAGCAACGACCAGCTGTCTCCTGGAGCCAGTATGAATGAGGTAGTGGGTAGTAGACAGGTAGACACCTTGTCAAAGCGCACATCAGGCGCAGCCACACCTGGGGTGTTAAACAACAGCCAATCTTTCGAAACGTCGATATCAAATAAATGATATCGAATAAAGTAAACGTATATGACGACATAAATACTCGCTAGATAAGCATATGGGGTGAATTGGTCATAAGTAAATCCGCGATAAGTACAAAATATCGGAACGTTATTTAAAAGGTACCACGTGCTAATGTTACGCAAGTCTACCACAATTAGCAGGAGCGAAGTGTGCAAGTTAAGAGAAGATTATCAGATACGCAGAACAAAACAAATAAAGTTGCGTGAAATGTATTCAGCTTAAAATACCTAGTTTAAGCGTAAGTTGATTTAGCCCAGCTGCGGTGAAGAAGCGTCACGAATTTATATATATATATATATATATATATATATATATATATATATATATCACTTAGAACTCTGCATCCTGGTGCTGCGGAGGAGAAGCAGCCGGATATTTCGGAGATAATCAAGAGATTTGGCGATTATTACGAAGGTCAAGCAAATGAAACGAACCAAAGATAGCTGTTTTTGTCGCATTCGCCTACCAGATGAGTCAGTCGAGACATACATTACAGAATTACAAGCTCTGGCGCGAACTTGCATCTTCTGTAACCGTATGCGGGACTCTCTGGTACGTGACCGGATCGTTATCTGCATAGGAAATGACGACCTCACTCGAGACATTCTAAAGCATTAAACCCTGTCCCTAAATCAGTGTGTAGATTTGTGCCTTAGCAAAACAACAACGTCACGATGGTCCCAGAATTTGCGGGCGAGCATGACAGAAGGACTTTGTAGAGTATCGAAGACCAATGAAGCCCTATCTCTGCCATCCGATGTGCAGGAGGCCAACTGTCATTTTCATGCTATGAAGCATCTAAGACGAAAGGAGAGTTGTCCAGCTGGGGGCAAGACCTGTATGAAGTTTACAAAGAAACCATTTCGCTCGTCGTTGCAGATCGGCCAACCTCAGTGAGGTAGACAAGGAAAGTCAACACGACACACAGCAGCTCTGAATAAACAACATGGAGCATTTTGAAGGGCAGAAGTGCATTTTCGCTACACTGCTAATTCAAGGAAGTCCAGTTCGCTTTCAGCTCGATTCGTGAGCCACCGTCAACCTACTGCCCGAAAGACATTGTGCGGGACTAAAATGTACCGGAGCACGTAGTT
This sequence comes from Dicrocoelium dendriticum, assembly GCA_944474145.2. Lineage (NCBI taxonomy): Eukaryota > Metazoa > Platyhelminthes > Trematoda > Plagiorchiida > Dicrocoeliidae > Dicrocoelium > Dicrocoelium dendriticum. Next base: position 60,815,115 of record OX104062.1, on the reverse strand, counting down.
GTCTCAAAATGTGGAACAGCTCGAGTGTGCAACTGAAAGAAACGTTTGCATTAGCTTTAACAATGCACGGAGGAGGTGCAGGCTACTGTGGCAGACGATAATAGACGGATGGCCCGAAGACAAGAAAAATTGCCCAAAGTATTTACTCCATTCTTTCATTTTCGCGACGAACTCATCACCCAAGACGGATTAATATTCAAGGGCAACAGGATAGTGGTTCCGAAGACATTGCAACATTCAATGCTGTGCACCTTTGGGAATCAACAAGTGCGTGGCAAGAGCACGTGAGCAGATGTTCTGGCCAGGAATGACCAGCCACATACGTGAATAAGTACCAAAATATTTAACAAGTAGGACACACGATGTGCGCCAGCCGAAGGAGGCAATGATGGTTCATGACGTTCCGGATATGCCATGGCAGATGATCGCATTGGACATTCTTGTTCACGATGGGAAGAGCTATTTGATTGTGGTCGATTATTTCAGTGACTACTGCGAGAATGATGCCCTTACGTTAACCTGCGCGCAAGCCGTAGTGAACAAGTTACGATGTCAATTCGCTCGACAGCGAATCCCCGAGGTGGTGATTTCCGACAACGGACCTCCCTTTTAGCAAGAAATGGGATTTTCGACATCGGCTCATCAGTCCGTACCACAGCCAATTAAATGGAAAGGCTGAGTCAGCTGTGAAGGAGGCGAAGAAAGTACTTACCGAAGCCAAGGAGACCCAAGCGGATCTTTACATAATGCCGTTGGAGAGAAGAAACACGCTGTCTACCGAGATCGGAGTAAGTCCAGTGCAGCAACTATTCAGTCGCAGAACTAGAACGCTGACACCGGCTGCTGCAATGCTGATACAGCCCGAGATAGTACCGGACGCTTCTGTGCACAACCGACTACGGAAGAGAATGCTAAAGCAAAAGAAGTATTATGATCGTGGATCGAGATGCCTCCCACGTTTAACTGTAAAAGAGGAAGCATGCTTTCAACCAATACCAGATTCGGCAGAACTTTGGCGGTGAGAAATGATTGACGATCGCAGGGGTGAAATGAGGCACGAAGTCAGGATAGGGAGCAATATCATTAGAATGTATCAGGTGCAAATGCAGCGAATACGTAATGGACGGACTCCCCAAAGCGAGAATCGGCAGTAGCAACAAGAAAGGGTACGTGAAACCTCAGGCCGAGGCCGCAAGCGTTCGCACAGCGGAAAATCTTACGAAACTTATTGCAACAACATTAAAAAAAGAAAATAGTAATAATGTGTTGGGACTGACAGCTGGGGCTAATGGAATCGCCTGCCGCAGTGTGGTCGATCAGGTGATCGATCGAGTGGGCAGGTGAGTTTTTAAATCACAGTTAATTGTACTTTGCCTGAGACTTGTGAACACAGCACTTGTGTGTATAGCCAGTGTGCTTACTTTCTCTTGACGCGACTGGCAGAACCAGGCACAAAACACGTGATGCTGACTCGATTGGTGTAGGGGGACGTGGGTGAAAACGTTAGTAAAAAAGTGGTGCATTTCTAATATGCAGAGGTGGGTGAATACTAAAACACGGAAGCTATTTTCGGTCGGATAATAATGTTTCCCGTTCAATATTGAAGTGCATCGTGGGAGTGGGTTAGGAGGTGAGACGGGTGGATGCTGTGACCTTATGAGTGTGCGTTAGTAAAGCCTACTATCACTTAGCTGTTTGTTTCGAGGTTGCATGTTTTGCCAATTTAGAGCCCTGCGAGTTGGATTCATACTCCGGAATGCTATGGGTCAATATTGGCTCCGCTTTCTGCTGCTTATCCTGACATCGGTTTTGATGATGCACGAAGAAACCTGAAGTGGTACACTTTGTCTTACCTGGTCATGTCGGATATCTCTATAATTTTACAGTGGTCGCTACAGAGTTGCTGAGTTTCGAGTGTTACTAGATGAAGTCGTGAGAGAGTGAATATGGAACCGACTAGGATTACATTATTTGCAAAGTTTAACAATACAAATCGGTTTTCGATATATTTGTATTGTGACAACCTTCCGGCCTTAACACAAGCGCTACTTCAAGTCAGGTGAACTAGTACAGATTTGGTTTGGCCTTTTTATAGCAATTCGGATAATGATAGCGTGAGGTAACCCGGGTCCGTGGAAAATAGTGCTTGCAGTTTCAAGGAATCAATCTGGTGGAACAGTGACCATAGAACTACCCCAGTTGCCCAGTGTAATGGGTCATTCACATGTGAGGCAGTGCTGATGTTGCTGTTGGCTTTAGTGATGAGAGTTCTACGTTTCCGCACCGAAATGGGTCCGTCCACCAAAGCTGCTCAGACTGGCCGGGTTAAGACTGCCCACCACGCGTTCCATAGTTCCATGCCGTGTATTCCGTTTAGGCCTTTACTAGCCTTGGCGATTTCCAGCGCATTGTGATGACCTGGATATTCCCCGCATGACGGTGTAAATTATTTTAAAATATTATAAAATTGCAGTTTTCTTATGTATTGGGGAATTAGGCGGTTTGCTTGTCGGAACGTTTTCCCTTTTGTTTGAAACGCAAATAAAACACCCGCCCCTGATCGCTACGAATTTTCCGGAATTGCAATGGTACGACCCGCGACTCTCGCTCGTCCATGCACTCGACGCATGGCTACATCTTCCCTAGCTAGATATCATTTGGTGCCTATTTTTAGCATTAGCTAGCTATTCTCCCGTTCAATAAACCTTTCTCCTAGCTTAATTTTGCTTGTTATCAGAGCAGCTAGCGCACAATACACGCTCTTTAGCCTCCACAACTAATCTTTGGCTTGTTGTTCTTGCTCACCTCCTAATGATCTCTAATGTGTGTCCCGAGTCCAGCGCATGTACCACAACCGCCGATTCTTTTATCAAGTCCCTGTATTCAGTCTAATTTTCTGGTGGACACGAAAGGTACCTTTAGTGTTTTACTTTCCTAGCACAAAGTTCTCTCGTTCTTTGACCTATATACACTTGCCCACAGTCCAAGCAACTAACTGTATAGACTCTATGCACAGAGGAACAGGACAGAAGGGTCGCACGGAATGGGCAATGAACAAGGCGGTTAGTGAAGCGGTAATTGCAGACAGCGCTAAACCCACGTCCAAGACGTATGACGAGTGGATTGGGACAATGGGAATCCCTTATAAAGAGGGATCATCTGAAGAGATCGGGAGGGTACTGAACAAGGAGAGGATATGAGTGTTTTACCAAAGTGGTACACTGCTCCTTTCAGCACTGGTGTGCTTTTTGGGGGATTCATTTCCAAAAAATAGGACGACTAATTACGTCTATAAAATTAGTTGTATGGTGTGGGTGGGTGGGTGTAACGTTTCTCAGGGCAAATGTGAGATGAAAAGGACGACAAGAGCGGATGGAACAAGTGAACAACAGATTTATCAAGAAGATAAAAGGAAACGCTTAACACTTTTCCGTAGAGTAAGCGCAAGAGCAAAAATGACGTACCAACGAAGCAATAAGCTTAGCCTTGAAATTACCGCAAATTTCAAGTGCGCAAGTTGTTTGTTTACGCTCTTGTATGTCCCAGTAACTTGGGTTAAATCACGTAATAATGGTGGTGTAAAGTATCATCAATTCGCTTTTTGAATTCGGACAACGTAGGTGCGGAATTGCCAAAATGCGGAAATAACTTTACGACTGGGATACACAAAAGGAGAAAAAGTTCCGGTGACATTCCAACCGGCTACACTGTGTCCTCAACTTCAAATAGGTGGTTTCTCAGTAAGGTGTTGTGGCTGAGTTTCAGTAAGAGTTCGCGTAGATGGTTGGGCTCGTTGAGGATCTGATACCCATTCGATCATGCCTGATATGGTGTGTCTTTATGAATTCGATGCTAAAACATTTGTGCATTTATTTAAACGCGAGAGCACCTAGCAGAAGACGATATTGTTCACTGGAAACTCCTAGTGTTTAGGTTCAAATGGCAAGGGAGGTAGAAGGTTCCCTTCACATTTTTGTCGCCCTTCGTTGTGGCTTCTCAAGAGCAGTAAGGTCACGTTTTTGTCAGGAATGCCAAGTTTGGATGTCTTATTCAACTTGTGGTCTCACGTAAGCATTGAGCATCTGGACAAAGAAGGTTAGATCAAACCGGCCAAACACCCTCCGCAGTAGGCCCAAGTGTTGGGTGGCTTTCTTCCCTGCCGTCAGTCTGCTTTGAGCACCCGGGATCATCCTGAAGAAGGACCTCAAGATTACATACATGAGAAGCGCACTCCAAGACATGTTCTTCCAGTAGATATTGATAGTTGCTGCGGTGGCGTATGTTCCTTATTTTGCACTTCACAGCGTTAAACTCAAGCAAATTCTGAGGGAACCATTCGTAAGCCCTCTGGAGATCGCCTTGCAGAGCTATTTGGTCGTCTACTCATTTATTGGCCCACCAAATCTTGAGGTCGTCCGCAAAGAATAGTAGGTTCAATGTCAACACTCCCGCAAGGATGTTTATAAACAAGATTAATAACCGTGTCCTTAGTAATGAGCTTTGAGGGACGCTACAGTGAACCTCTATGGGGTCGGACAGGATTCTACGTACTCGCACATTCAAGCGTTGCTGGAATGGGAATGAATGTTTTCAACCCAGGATAGGATCATCAATCCCGCTTATCCAAAGCTTGTGAAGAAGAATCCGCTTATCAAAGCGATCAAGTGTCTCGGATAAATCAAAGTAAGCGACATCAACTCTTTCTTTAGCACCGACTGCTTCAGTCCAGCTAGCACTGGCTAACAAAATATTCGTGGTACAAGAGGGGTTTTGACTGAATCCATGCTGCGCTCGCACCGTGATGTGGCGCCTTTTTAATTATCTCATAAAAACAACATTAACGACAGATTCCATGACTTTAGCAAGTGAGGGAAGCAGCGTAATGGGGCGGTAGTTTGCAAATCACTGAAATATTACTTCCGTTGTAAATGGGAGTGACTATTACGCTCTTTCACATTGTTGAGACCTGTATCTCGTCCAGACAGCGCTGAAATAACTGAGCTAATAGTTCAGCTAAGTTCGTGGTAGTTACCATCAATGAGTTGGGACGTATACCATCTGGACGGGGAAACTATACACGCGTAGTGACAGTAGTCGTTTCAGTACATACGCGGCTGTGGAAAAGATGTGACTAAGACCTGGAGGTGACGAGATACGTGTGAGAACAATATGAGATGGTGATGCTTTGTGAAAAGCACAGACGAACTGATGTTTAAGACCATTAGCTGCCGCTTGGGCAGTTTCCACTTGGCCACAGACGGTGTTTAGAGGAGGGACGCCAAGCTTCACTTCACGAAGTTGTTAACTTAGCTGTAAAGTGGCTTAGTGTTGCAGGGGAACTTCACCGCCACATTTTAATGGTGCTTCATTTTATCTTCGCGCGCAAGTTGGGCAGAGTGGTTTTGCTCAGTTATGTAAGCAATCAAGTTTTCGGCTTTTGAGTCGGATTTGTATGCTTTCCATAGTGACCAGCTCATGGAATTCATTTCGGCGTCTTGCTCCCCACAAAAGACTACACTTTTGACCTAACGCTCTGAGTCACTGATGCGTTTATTACTAAGGCGTTGTACTGACTGATGAACTTTCTCCAGGCAACATCAGGGAGTTGTCCCGCCAGAAACGACTAACCAGTGACCTTAAGGAGGTCGGACAACATGTTAACATGTGTTAGTATGCGGACTTCTTCGATTAACCAGTCAGCATGTTCAGCGTTGCAGACGAGGCGGAAAAGCAGCATTGCAAGACGAATTCGCTCCAGAAGGCTGCTCAACGTCACTGTGACAATCAAAAGTGTCTCATTGGTGAAAACCAGGTCTAAAATGTTCGGTTTGTCCCCGTTCTGAATCTCGTAGGGGAACTAAAGCGGTTTTGGAGTGGTAGACCGGCGACTAATTCCTTTATTTCGGCCGTAATTGCTAGCTAGTTGATCCCGAAACATCCGTACTTGCAAGTTGAAGTACCCTAAGAGGAGAAAGTAAGAGTTAGGATGAACCATAACAGTTTTTAGTGCCGAAGATAGACGGTTGTCTATTTTCAGTGTGGACATGGGAGGATGGTATGCGAGGGCAACTAATCATGGATCGGCACGTCTTAGTTGCAGGCGGCACCATACTGAGTCGTCAAGTTGAAGCCGTGGTTCGTCAACGCTTTGGAAACGTAGATCACTGCGGTAGGAGAAAATTATGCCACCTCCCCTACTAGCTCGATCTTTACGTAGGAAGGACATATCAGGTAGAGCGATCTCCGCCTCCGCGATTTCATCGTGCAACAAAGTCTCAGTTATCATTATCAGGTTCATGGTCATCGAGGTTTGGCGAGAATGAAACACGGATAATTTGTTGACTAGGCCCTGAGCATTGGTATACATGCAATAGAGTGCGTCGAATGTTGGCAGTGTGTCTGACAGTGCAAATACCAAGTCCGAGTTTCTGCTAACCCGTGTGAGGTCGGAGACTAATCGCTTTCTGGGTGCACTGCCGACATTGAGCTGTGAACCCCGTCATATTCGCTGGTATATTCTTCACAGTATGAAGTTCCAGTTCCAGTAAGTACTGGGAAAGTCGTTTTCCATTCAACAGCACA
>OX104062.1:60708687-60808036 GCA_944474145.2 Dicrocoelium dendriticum | reverse complement strand
TTGTTTCTTCTTTGCCAAGCCGGTCCTTGCCATTAAAGAGCTTGTCTCGGATAGTTTCTGTAGGTTTGTGAGCAACTCTGATTCCGAAAGGGAGTAGCAGTCTCATCGCCATCTCAGAGAGTGATTGTCCTTTTACCTCTTTCTGATGTTTGTTCATGCGTCGGTCGTTTTATTGATGTCAGACAACGTAGAATGAAATTTCTAGGATACCCATTCCGTGTAAACATTTCGAACCGATGATGTTCCTCCGCTTTCCTCAGCTGCAGGGTGCTGTAATGTGTCTGCGCTCTTTTAAATAGAGTTGTTACGCAGCTGCGCTTGTAGACTGTTGGATGATTGCTGCGATAATTCAAGATTTGGTCCGTATGCGTCGCTTTCCGATAAACTGTTGTCTCCAGTTGTCCAGCAGCATCTTTTTACTAACTCATCCAAGCATGGTAGCTGGCCATTGCTTTCCTCTTCTTTAGTGAAACGGATCCCAGCAAACGTGTTGTTTGTTAGCTGTTGTGTTTCTTCTAGTTTCGAACGCTTTAGGATGACAAAAGTATCGTCCACGTAGCGTAGCCAAAGTTTAGGTTTTGCGACCGGGAGTGTGGTTTCCTCCAAAGCTTGAATCACCGCCTCGGCCACTAATCCAGATATCGGTGAACCCATTGGCGTGCCTGTTGTTTGCTCGTATGTTTGGCTGTTGAAACTGATATATATATATATATATATATATATATATATATATATATATTTGCAAAAGTCTGCTAACAGACATAATGCCATCAGAAACCATGGGATTCAAACGAAAGTACAGAAACAGTAAAATAAAACACAACATAACAATGTCCATGGTTTCCTCAGAGGGCGAGATACTACCCGGTTGCCCAAGCCGAAGTAGGGTGTTGACTTAGGGGACACCACCCCGAGCCTTTGGCTGAATAGCCTGCCCGCAAGGCAGCGGAGCGAATTCAGGGAATCGCGCCCATTGGGAGCCGGTGACTGATTGCTCAGTTCATACGCCTTTCGTTTGTTCCTTTGTCAAACGGGGGCCCAATGCTTCCCAGAAGTACAGCATAGGGCTGCTGGAATACAATGCTTCGCCAGGATGAAGCAAGGGGCAGTGACTTTATTTAGTGGCTAGTCACGTCCGCCACGTCACAGTGTTGTTAAACGGACATATGTGGCTTTTTATAGGGCGAACGCTTGCCAGGCGAGAACCCACCACGTCCTGAAACACTGCCGCCGAACCATTAGCTGGAACGGGAAAATCCCGAACCACCCAGCTGGCACCACGAGGAGGTTGTTCGGCAAGCCAGCCCGTTGAGACTGAAGTGTGTTGTGAGGCACAAATCCAACAACTCCATCATGTAGATGGCATCTATTTTATTGTTCGCGTCTGATAATCCGCGTTGGTCTAGTAGTGTTGTCATCGTTTGCCTCGCCAGTTTGGTGTTGATTGAAGTGAACAAAGCTGTTACCTCAAAGGAAACCATGATTTCGTCCTCTTCTATTACTGTTTCCCTGAGCTTAGCCAGGAATTGTTCTGCAGATTGCATGGAATGTTCCGAGCCGGAGATCAGGTGCTTCAATCTCTTCCAGAGTTCCTTGGAAAGTTTGTAATTCGGAGCTCCAGGTAACGACACGATAGGGCGGAGGGGGTCTCCAATTTTGTGAACTTTTGGCAGACCGAGGAATCGCGGTAACACCGAATCCTCTGGTTTCATCTTGCTGTGTTCTAATTTGGTAATCTGTCCCATTTGTTCCAGATTTTGTAGGGTGCGTTTAATTTTGCTTTCTAATCGTTTTGTGGGATCGTCGTTTACTGGTTGGTAGGTGTTCATATCTTGGAGAAGTTCTTGTACTTTCTTCGTATAATCAACTTTGTCCATTACAACAGTAAGACGTCCTTTATCAGCCGGTAAGATAACAATATCTTTAGCTTTCCTAAGGTTTCTCAATGCTTTTTGTTCAGTTGTGTTGAACATGTTGGTTTCACTCTTGTGCCTCAGTGCTGGAATGATACTGTGCCTGATCGTGTGTTGGGCCTCAGCTGTGATGTTGCATGAGCTCAGTGTTGTCTCAAACTCTGCGAGGAAATTGATGGGATTGGAGTCTTTGTAGTTGAATTGCATGCCACGAACAACTACTGTTTTTTCTACATCCGACAGGGTTCTTTTGGATAAATTCTTAATCCATGCATCATCTTGATTCACTGCTTTAGGTTTTGAAATTCGCTCTAGTTTCTTTTCCAGTTTCTGCTTTGTGTGGAGTTTGGTGTTGTGCGTTTTGATGGATATCGCCTTTTCAAGCTCTTTAGTCATTTCTGTGCCGAGGTTGGATAAGCATAACTCCTTTTGGAAGTCAATCGTTCGGAGATACTTTTGCTTTCGGTTATGTGCGTCGGTGATCAGCATACGTAACATGCGTCGTCCGTGTTCTTCGGTGAGTTTCCAGGCCAAAGGATTGTTTATTGGTGGACGGTACTGTATACTTGGCGGCAGAACTTGTCTTCTCAAGCATTCATGAAGGAAGTAGAGTTGCTCCTGAGTGGAAGATAGCCGGCTGGCATAGGTCTCCCATTGACGAGTAGATTTGAGCGCGTCGCGCCCGAATTCATTAGAAATCCGTGAGAATATTTGTAGCTCGGGATGCGGATGACGGTATGCGGGTGTTCTCCGAGCTGGCTGATTTGGCTGCAAACGTTTCATCGTCAGGCTAGACGACATCACCAGTGCGACCTATGCGGGCTAATTACAGATCCAAGTGATTATTGATCAGTAACTGGAAAATTCCCATTTAGACATCAAGAACAAGGCACCAAAGGTAAACAATTGTTTTCGATGAATTCCTCGTCAGACCTGTACAATCGTATGGGTAAAGAGCAACGGAAGTAACAGTGACTTCGGTCAGTTCAAATGAAATTGGATCACGTGCCAACTGGGGGCATAAACCAGCAATAAACCTAAACCATAAGCGCACACTAGGGCAAAGATGAAGTCAAATGATTTCTTCCGGCATCCGAATCGTCCATTTTTTCTGGCCATGGTAAATTGAGGGATTCGATCAGTTTCTTTTGTGAACACAAAAGCGGTTGATACAACCGAATACTGATCGCCTCAGCTGTAGCGAGGGTACGGAGGCGCAGGCCTTTCGATTGGAGTGGCGGAACCTTGTAGAGTATTCGAAAGGCGCGGACTTGATCGACTTCGTGCCCACTATCAACTAGATGAGCCATAATAGAGCTAGTTATGGCCCCGGTACCGCCTCGGCGCAACCAGCGTGGAAGGTGCTCATTAATGCGCTTTGACAAGTGTCGAGCCGTTCGACCGATGTAAGTAGCGCCACAGGCGCACTCGAACTGATAAATGACCATAAAAGCGGTCAGCATCGGCAATTTGTCCTTGTTGCAAATGCGAATGAGGGGTTCCGTTGAGAAAGTACACTTGAGCTTAGCAGCTGGAAAAGTTGACTTAACGGCTGTAGAAAGGCTTCTGGCTATAGGCTCAACGGCTGCGTCTCTTTTGAAAGGTAATCTTATAAATAGTTCTTTCTAATCAGCTGTTAGAACCTGCACAGGGTCAGGTTTTTCTTGCATGTTCTTACTAATGAATCGATCAGGATAGCCATTTTCGTGCAGCACATTTTGAATGAACTCCAACTCAGTATCCAACGTGTCTTCAGAACAAATCCTGCGGGCCTTTGTGGTTAAAGTGCGAATTAGGTTTCGCTTGTATCTCAAAGGAACGAAACTATGGAAGTTCGTATACTGGCAACTCCAAGTTTCCTTTCTGTAGACGTGCCGTTGGATCGAACCATCTATCCTACGAGTTAACAATACATCAAGGAACGGTAACCGGTTGTTCACTTCCTTCTCGCAGTTAAAATGCAATGCTGTATGGGCCTGATTAAAGCGTTCAATAACAGCGTCGATGTCAGTGGACTGATCGGCCACAACAAATATGTCATCCATATAGCGATGATAACAATCAAAGGTGATGATCTCCGCATGTAGTTTGGTGTTCTCTAGTTTTGCCATGAAGACATCAGCAAGCAGCGGACCTAGTGGCGATCCCATGGCTACACCATCTTTTTGACGGTAGTAGGTGCCATTGAATAGGAACTGTATGTTCCACGTGCAACGCAAAAGCAGACTTTTCAAAGCATGCAATGGTATGCCTATTGTTGTCTCTGTTTCCTTGATGTAGGTGCAAATGTACTCAATTGTCTCGAGAAGTGGGACGTTGGTGAAAAGCGAGACAACATCCAAGGAAAACATTATATTCTTACTGAGGTTGCTGTCCTTGACACTTTTGATGAAATGAAAAGTGTCACGAAGGCTGTAATGTGCAAGTTGCTGTCTTATTGCCTCAAGAATTTCCACAAGCCATTGGGCAACAGAATGGTACGGTGAATTAATCATTGATAAAATTGTTCGAAGTGGGACATCAGTCTTATGAATTTTAGGTAGCAAGTAAAGCATCGGAACATTCGTGCCACTCGTCTTAAGGCAATCAGGGACCGCAACCTCAGTAAGAATATAATGTTTTCCTTGGATGTTGTCTCGCTTTTCACCAACGTCCCACTTCTCGAGACAATTGAGTACATTTGCACCTACATCAAGGAAACAGAGACAACAATAGGCATACCATTGCATGCTTTGAAAAGTCTGCTTTTGCGTTGCACGTGGAACATACAGTTCCTATTCAATGGCACCTACTACCGTCAAAAAGATGGTGTAGCCATGGGATCGCCACTAGGTCCGCTGCTTGCTGATGTCTTCATGGCAAAACTAGAGAACACCAAACTACATGCGGAGATCATCACCTTTGATTGTTATCATCGCTATATGGATGACATATTTGTTGTGGCCGATCAGTCCACTGACATCGACGCTGTTATTGAACGCTTTAATCAGGCCCATACAGCATTGCATTTTAACTGCGAGAAGGAAGTGAACAACCGGTTACCGTTCCTTGATGTATTGTTAACTCGTAGGATAGATGGTTCGATCCAACGGCGCGTCTACAGAAAGAAAACTTGGAGTGGCCAGTATACGAACTTCCATAGTTTCGTTCCTCTGAGATACAAGCGAAACCTAATTCGCACTTTAACCACAAAGGCCCGCAGGATTTGTTCTGAAGACACGTTGGATACTGAGTTGGAGTTCATTCAAAATGTGCTGCACGAAAATGGGTATCCTGATCGATTCATTAGTAAGAACATGCAAGAAAAACCTGACCCTGTGCAGGTTCTAACAGCTGATTAGAAAGCACTATTTATAAGATTACCTTTCAAAGGAGACGCAGCCGTTGAGCCTATAGTCAGAAGCCTTTCTACAGCCGTTAACTCAACTTTTCCAGCTGCTAAGCTCAAGTGTACTTTCTCAACGGAACCCCTCATTCGCATTTGCAACAAGGACAAATTGCCGATGCTGACCGCTTTTATGGTCATTTATCAGTTCGAGTGCGCCTGTGGCGCTACTTACATCGGTCGAACGGCTCGACACTTGTCAAAGCGCATTAATGAGCACCTTCCACGCTGGTTGCGCCGAGGCGGTACCGGGGCTATAACTAGCTCTATTATGGCTCATCTAGTTGATAGTGGGCACGAAGTCGATCCAGTCCGCGCCTTTCGAATACTCTACAAGGTTCCGCCACTCCAATCGAAAGGCCTGCGCCTCCGTACCCTCGCTACAGCTGAGGCGATCAGTATTCGGTTGTATCAACCGCTTTTGTGTTCACAAAAGAAACTGATCGAAGCCCTCAATTTACCATGGCCAGAAAAAGTGGACGATTCGGAGGCCGGAAGAAATCATTTGACTTCATCTTTGCCCTAGTGTGCGCTTATCGTTTAGGTTTATTGCTGGTTTATGCCCCCAGTTGGCACGTGATCCAATTTCATTTGAACTGATCGAAACCACTGTTACTTCCGTTGCTCTTTACCCATATGATTGTACAGGTCTGACGAGGAATTCATCGAAAACAATTGTTTACCTTCGGTGCCTTGTTCTTGATTATTGACCACTTGATTCGAAAGTCAGGATTCTGGTGGTCCACGTGAGCTGAACGTGTAGTCAGCTCTTGCTTACTATTGGCTAAAGTCGGGCTCAATGTTTTTCCTCTGTCCTGTTGCACTGATGATGTCGTCTAGCCTGACGATGAGACGTTTGCTGCCAAATCAGCCAGCTCGGAGAACACCCGCATACCCTCATGTTCTGATGTCTCTTGGTTATTTGTTTCATTCCTTGGAATAATGTAGTAGAAATGAACATTTACTGATTTTCGCAGTGCACATTGTAATAATGCCATTCTATTTCTATTTGCGAATACGGTATCTTTTGTTCTCAGACACGTGAATAACGTTTTCTGCACTGTGCGAATGATGGTTTATGATTTTAAAATAAGGCACAGGTTCACCTTCGATCGCGTAAGCCAGGCTGGGTCAAGTCCAAGTTCGATGCAGCGCGCTTTGTATGTCATTTTTGTGGAATAACCGCATAATTTCTTCGTGAAGCGTCGCTGGACCCTCGTGAGAACATGGTCATCTGACTTTCGAAGATTCCATTGGACCGTTGAGAAGTTTTATTGGTTAGTAGTACATATACTTTCTATAGCCAGATTCTAGAATTGTTGAAATGAAAGTGGCTACATGTATAGCCGATGGTCTTCATTGAATTCGACACTTGGAAGTAGCAGTGTTCAGAAAAATTAAAGGTGACAGAATACCGCACACTTAGTTCGCGAACTGTCCTGTATTGCGAGATACGTGTGATAAGCAGTTTAGCGATAATGGACATATATACGAAAAGCTATTGCACTTGTCTACAGCGAATGACATCTGCCACAAGTGGCACCAGGAATCAAGTGTACTGAGGTCCTCCTGATTGAGACGTATGGCTTCTTGGGTATTTGCAGTTCAGGTGAGTCGACGACTTTGATGTCATGAGCAAACGAAAAGGCAGTACCATGCGATATGCCTTGGAATACATTGCTTGTATACATGAGAAAGAGGTGATGTTATGTGATGCAACATAAGTCTGTGCCAACCAGATCCTCTGTACCCGTGGGTCCGAGGCGGAAATCCAACAACATTTATCTTCGTTTTGGAGTTATTGGAGTCCAATAATTGTCCACAAGGTAACTTCTGTTACGAACTTCTTCTGAACATGGTGCCCATTAAAATGCAGCGGCATTTTAAAAAATTCATACGGGCTGTAAAGACAGAAAAAAAGTACTTACAGCGCATGCGAGATGAAATATTGAACACCCAAACGTACATGCTTCACGCGTCGAAGACCGTAAAAAGGGCTACGGAAGCATCTTACATAGTTAGTTACCGTAATACGCTGACAGCAGAACCGAGACACTTATCCGGCCATGCATACAAAATGCATGCAAATGACCTAAGACACTTCCTTTCAAAATGCTTTTCACAGACTGTCTCTGTGTGATCTCTGATGCAAAGCGAACGATGTGTACCTTATCATGGCATACACCTATCGCCGTGCTTCTCCCATTTGTCACAACTTAGCTGTGTGAGATTGCATTCTCGCATTATATCTATGCAAAACAAACTACCGAAACAGACCTGAAGTGTAACGAGATACGAGGTTATAACTTTCCACAACAACACCAAGCATTAAACAAGTCAGCGCTGCATGTTGGAACGAATTTTATCCAAGCTACTAAGCCTTAATATAGTTGCACTTCCATGTACGTTCAACAGCCTTCACATTTGCCAACATAAATGAACAATTGTGCAAATTCAGTGTACAGCGATGAACTCCACCTAATTCTCATGTTATTAAAGCTTAGTTCTGTGGATTAGAAAATCTCAGGATTTCGTCGTGCTAGGTTACATTGCAAAGAGGTGCACATGTCGAAAATTTTGGGAACACCTGCTCTATATTGACACACTGCATCCTGTTAGCCGACGACGTCTGACTAATGAGGAAGCTATTCGACGGTGCGTGTGTGCACCTAAGCTAAACTTTGAAACGCACCAACATGAAAATTCTTGTGGACCAAGTTGAAAATGCTTACGAACCAATTTGTTTCCTCTATTAACTAACTTGATTCGGAAATGTTATAGTGAATCGCGACCTTGCCTCGTCCATCGCAAGGCATCTCGTACTGACTCGTTATCATATGGATCGATGGACAGCGTTCAAACTATTGTTATGCGACCGGAACCCAAAAAGATTGACTATCAAAGAGTACTTGTTTATCTGGAAATGTAGCCCCGTGTTCTGTGCACAAAAGCAAAAGAAGCATTCTGTTATATTGCTTTGATTTTGACTGATCATTTTGTTCTACCCTGGGTTCTAGATGCTCCGTATTGGTTGATGTATAATTGCGTTGAATTCACGAGTCAGGAGTGTAAATGAGCTGTTATCTTTTCGAGACCTATGTCCTCTTACTGCGCCTAATAGATGGATAAGTGAAAACCATACTCCTGCGAAAAGCTGAGGAGACGGACACTTGTGCGCTTTTGATGACTGAGCTGAATTAGTTCGTGGGTGAAATTTGTGTCAGTAAAAGTGCTATCACAGATTACCAATTAATTTCACAACAGGCTGACAAACAATACAACCAAATGTAACTACCACACTCATCTTCTTTGAATCCTTGGTAAATGGAAGTCACCATCTCGATTTGGTAAATGCCTGAAACCCATTCAACAACTACAGATGTCATCTGAAAGCACACTGCATGACGCAGAGGGCACTACGCGAATTGCATGTGCGTAAGATCGATGCAAGCTCGATCACTGGACAAGTCAAGTTAACAACTGCTACATCCATGTTTGGCCGGTGAATATTCAGCTACAACACACAGCATCACAGCAAAGTACCAGAATATTAAAGTATAGATAAATAGCAAAATTCGGTTTGATAAAGAACGAACAGAAACGTCCTCATACTACAAATCGGTTGGTTAGGTCTAGAACGACAGATTTGGTGTCTCGCAGAAAACGAGAAAGACAAGGGATAACAGACGAGCGGTAGGCTTGTGTGCGAGCGTAGTTCAGCTAGTACTTCTGCCTAGTAGGCATTCAGATAAAGCGATGTGAAGCGTATGACTAGCATTAGCCAATACCTTTGATGACACTTTCTTACAAGAATTAGTGCATGTAGAAAGAAGCGTGTTGAGAACTCTAGGTATCGGAATGCCGCTACTTCGTGAAATATGTCGCAAAGACCTGACAGTTAATTTGGCATGCTTACCTAGAAGACCAGGATATTATCACAGGAGTGGAGTAGGTCCAGTGCGGAAGACCACAGACACAGACAAATCGAACGATGAACTCATAGGGGACAGAGAAGGCTTTTACACGAGAGGCGTAGAAAGAAAATCTTTGGATGTTTAAGAATGTTTCATCTACCTGAAGAGTCCAAGGTAAAATATAGTCCAGTACCACATCTAGGTACTTCACTTATGTGACAGAGTGTAATTCATCGTCGACAATAAACAGCTTGGGACACTGTGTAAGGAGCTGCGCGTACTTTGCTCCTTTGTGTAGCGAAAGAAGAATATGATGGCACTTTGTTGCATTAAGATATAGCTTACGAGCTTTAGACTAAATACTGAAGTCATTCAGATGGTCTTGAAGCATGACTAAGGAATCGGTGGATCATTGATTGATGTCCAGGACAATGTCGTCAGCATATTGCAGTAAGGTCACTTCTGTGGGGGGGGGGGGTGTTTTCGAGCTGACGTAAATAGCGAAGGAAGAGGCGACAGAATTGCTCCCTGAAGAACACCGGGGTTGGGAGGTAATGAGAAGGAGCATCTGCTACTGAGTCGAGTAGTCTGAGTGCGTCAGCAAGCAGATAAACAATGGAGGGATGAATTCCTTGAATGAGTAGATCTTTCAGTAGCAATTCACAGTTCACACAACCGAATGTATTTCTATAATCAAGGCAGGACATACAATTTGATTTGTTTCTGTTGTCAGGTGACAACAGTATGGAAGGCACGACGCAGGCCACTGCTTCTAGAGTAGACCTAGAACTGCGGTAAGTGAATTGAAGGGGGTCAGTGGAGTGAGTTTGGGACAGAATCATTTCAAGAATGAGTTTCTCAAGAACCTTCAAAGCAACAGAAGTGCAAGCGATAGGTCGATACTTATTGGATCCTTTTCTCGGCACGGGTCTGATATTGACATTTTCCCTACACTCAGTGATTTTGCGTTACTGCATACACATTGTATATACAGATGCAAGTGGCGTTGCCAAATAATCAGCGCCTTCTTTGAGTATGATGGGAGATAATTTATCCGGACCGCTGACTTTACCGGAACGTAGGCAAGTAGTTCACAGACTCCCGGAACGTGGGAAAAGCTAGGTTCTGGGGCTATGGTGGTATCGCATTTACCGAAAACCTTGTTCGATTCCTCTACATTCGCACTGAAACGGGGTGCACGTCCAGTAAATCCATTAGGCTGTTTCTCCATGCTCCACAGCTAGCGACAGCTGCCGTTCTCAAGAACAGACTGAATATATACTTGGTTAAGTGGACGTAGCTCCTCCTTGATACTAACAGTAAGCGACCTTACTGAGATGCCGTTTTTTATTTATATGCTTTCTTCTTAAGTAGGCGCAGTCGCTTCAGGTGGGGGGAGGATAACCTGTTAGAGTGGACGTGTCTAGTTTCCCAAGGACAACAGACGTCAAAACAGAAATTCAGATAAGTAGTCAACTTGTTGCCATACTTGGATATGTCAGGGTTAAAGAATAAACTAACCTGCAGATCCAACTATTCCACAAAGACGGTCGATATTTTGTGAAGAGCACTGCCTCCACCTGAATCGTCGATCATTGCATCGAGTGATATCCTGATGGTTTATTTTGCTATAGATTACTGGAGAATTTTATTGTTGTATGACTGAAACTGCCAATCGGATCCCGTTCACATACAGAGAACCAGGTCTATGATTGCGTATAATCTGGTGGATAAATTTACCATGTGCTGTAATCTCACAGTGGTGAGAAAAGTGGTATCAAGTCTGTTAAAATCTCTGGCGAAGACACATAAAGAACGGTCGAGGAGTTCAATAACGGTTGCTGTAAATACATCTTAAATTCACTTCAATGGGAATCGCGGTCCACTTTGGGATTGCGCGTCACAATCCATCCACACAACGTGTACTTCAAATTGACCCTCCACTCTTCTGCTTTAAGTTTGGGACAGGTGGGAAATATATAGATATTAGACAACAATAGTGAGCAGTGGCCACTCAAAGACCTCGGCTTGTAATGTAAGAATAAGCAGCTAAGGAATTATGAAGGGGAACAAAAGCTGTGTTTTGTTGCAATAAACCTAGATGGACTCCACCACCTCTGTTTCGGTACGTACACGGGCAGTCAAGCTGATGGCAACTGAATTCTCCAACCGATATGACAATATTGTCCACTTCTTCGTGGATCCAGGGTGCTTGCAGCACAATGATTCCTAGGTGTGAAACTCCTTTGGAGGAGAATGTACACGATACTTAATCTAATTTTCCAATGAGCGAACGAATGTTGGCGCTAAGCAATACAGGCCACACTTAGATCTCCGAGCTTTTTCTTTCTAACAGCGACCGCCCATCCTCCATGATGTTTTCGTATGGAAATGTTACAACTTTTCTAAATTCTTTTCAATTTTTTTTATAACACGGCAGTTGAAAAATGCACAATCTACAAACATAGAAACACATGGCAAGTACAAAATATCGCCCGAGTAAACTACCATCGCAGACGAGTGCTGGATAAAAACGCAAACGTTTTCAATTAAAAATAACAATAAAGAAAGTGTGTGTTGAAAACTTCACCAGACATGAATCCTAGAGAACTGCCAAATTTGAAGGCTCCGCCAGTTCGGTATTCAGTAAACTTTAAAAAGCCCGTGTTGAATTATACCAGGCGTTGAGAAGCATTTGTGGTCTGCAGCTTCCCAAAGGATAATCCTTATTTTTCAAACTGATTGTACAAATTTCGTCTTTGTTTTGCCCCCTTTCTCCGTCCAAATACCCCCTAGCACTCGTCTGCTAGGTGAGTTTATGTAATGACTTTCGCTCCTGTTCGGTTTCATTAATCCACGAGTTCTTGTAATCCGTTTAATATAGTCTGCTGTTTTCGAGTTTATTTATCTTCTGTTACTGACACTCGATTATGTGTGCCGATCAAGACCAGCGTTCATTAGTTCTGTAGGTTCTAGTTCACGTCCCCAAAACGGAGGATAAGATAGAATTGTACACAAGCATACTGGTGTCACATCTATCTTATTTGCCTGGGCATTCGAGACTTATTTTCAGTATTATAAGGATAGATGTTGAAGTGCAACGAGGAAACCTCTAAATCCGCAGTGGTCATACAACCTGGGTCTGACTCCTTAGTGTTCTGCGGACATCGAATTGCACATACTGCAGTATTGGGTAGTAATGAGTATACGAGTTAATTTGAGACGAGTGAATCCACAGTGCCATTTAAAGTAGGTGAACAGCTATTTACTGTCGAATTATAATACCATACAAATAAACGTAAATGGACCCGATTCTATGTGGCTCAGTGGTCTAGGGGTATGATACTCGCTTCGGGTGCGAGTGGTCCCGGGTTCGAATCCCGGCTGAGCCCATTTTCAGTCCGCAAGTTTTCGGCAAAGTAGATGGCATCCAAATCGAAATTCGCGCGTGTGATGACGGTTCCCCTTAAATGGGTTGTGAGTGTCCAGGTGACTACCGAAGATGCAGGACGCAGCCAACATGATTGTTTCCGTCCGACGACAACTTCCAATGTGTGTGATCAGATGGCGCTCCTATATGGTGTAGTGGAAAAGGCCACACGGAAAGAGCTTAACTACATATAAGAACTCAGTCTATAAATAAGAATGCTGTAGCTTACCTTAGGTAAAGCACGATTTTCGCTAGGCTGTCAGTTAGTCGCACAATCTGGTCGGAAGACGGAACTTAAATCAGCGCGTTAGATCCGATGATCGATGGACGAGGCCAGCAGACAGACTACGACCTACAGCACAACACGCGTAGCCGAAACCAGAAGGCGAATCGAAACCCGAAAAAGTGTGTTATCGGTTGTTGGTCAGTTAAAACAAACTGTATAATAATGGAAATGAGAATAGGAAAGTACAATTGGGAAGAAAGATATGTACAAGCGCTACAGAACTCCCCCCTAGAGCGTGTGTCTGAGACGAAAGCTCGATACTTGGGTGTCATTTACCGTAGTCTGGAAGGGAGAACAACTACGTCCGAAACGTGTTCGATGATGCGATTTCGAGTTTGTGTCGTGAGGTGCTTAGGGTGCAGAGGTGTGACATGGGCTGAGTAGGAGGCGTACTTGGGAAGGTGGGCTGGTCGGTGACAGGAATGTCTGTGGGTTTCGGTATAGGTCGCGACTCGATGTACGCCGGCTTCAGGCGGTCAATAGTCACAGTATCCTGACAACCATTTCTATCCAGCACGAAGTACTTCTCTTTCCGTACGAGGTCGAGCGTCAGTTGGACGCTCTTGGGTGGCAATACGAAACCTTTTCCTTCTCCTGACCATATCCATCTTCAAACTTTTAGTCCTTATTCTGTCATTCTCTTCACTCTTTGGTGTTATCTTTCATTTTAATGACTTTCATTCCCTTTATTTTCCCTTTATTTTCTGCTTCTTTCTTACTTCACTTGACCTACACAGCGGGGACTGATAGTGCAGGGAACATGGGCAGTAATTGGTTGATCAGGGTGTGTTTCTGGTGTTTCGTTTTGGGTCCATCAAGACCTAGCACTTTATCATTTCCTGGCTCAACGATCTGCTCAAGAAGGAACACTCAAGGCATTTTCTTATCGTTCCAGTCCATCTGAATCTGAATCATTATTTAGCTGACATTCCTCCTCGGTTTTACTTCACATAAAACGGCAGGGACTGCTGGGCAAGGAAATGTGGGCAGTAATTGGTTGGACAGGGTGTGATGCGGTCTTTGGTTTAGGCTTTTCAACATCTCAAGCAAACTTGTTAATTCCCGAACCGACGATAAGCAGAAAAAGGAACATTCACGGGATTATCCTATCGTTCCGGTCCCAACTGAACTTGAAGTTGAAGAGTGTGGAAAGTGCTTTCATATTCCTAATTTATTAGAATGAACCAAGGGAGGCAGTATCGGAGTAAAGAATTCCTTTCGGTAATTCTCATCAGACTTAAACATTACATGATGACGAGAAAGTGCTAAATATGCCGGATTGGGCTGCGCATTGAACAGAATGTTTAATTTACAGGAATAAATCAATAAATCACGGGGTCATTGAAAGTGGCAAGTATGTACAGGGGAAATCACAACCGAATTTGTAGGCCACGGTAGAAGTAAAGGACATACAAACTGTTTTTGTACGCACAATTCTGGCTGGAGGTGGCAGACGTAGATAGCTTCCGCAATAGACAGAAGATGCTTCCGGAATCCGCGCGTGAAACTTTCAGGAACAGTATAGACGATCATTTTCCTTCCCTGCGTGACTGCACTCTAGAAGGTGAGACAAGATGAAACTGTGACTGGACTTCGCTTCGCCTTCATAAAACCACTTTGGGATGTGTTCGCGGATCCTATGAGATAGGTGCCTCGTGGTACGACCCACGTATCGTGCACCACAGGAGCAGGAGTAAAGACAAACAAGCATTGATCGAGTCACCGATGGCAGCCTGTCTTTCAAAGGTTTCCTAATGTTACCCACCAGAAGACAGTGAAAGGGGGGAAAAGGCGCGACCATGCGATCCAGTTATACCACATAATCCACCCCAGCCCCTGCCCAGATTCTAAATCCGGCCATCAGACTACGAGACGAGCACATTAGCACTACTATGGGTCATCATTGATCGTCTTCTTACCATCACGACAGTCCGCTGAGATTACTCATATCATTTTGTCGGATATCCACGCAATCCCTCACTGTTGTATGCTGAAACTAACGTCGGAATCTACGGTCAGTCATGAGTTGGCAGCGTGTCGTTGAATCCAGGATTGAGTTTCATTGTATGGCATCTGTAACATCTGTCATTAAGCGGGCATTAGTCGCTCACCGATAACATTGCGTGGCAAAAATCTGCTGGTGCCGCACACTTTCATATCCCGCGAATGCAATCCTGTACGCAAATCTCAGTGGTAAGCACGATACCTATAGTTGCGCAATACCGAAATGAACAGCATGCAGCAGTCATGCGCAATTTTGTGAATTATGAATTTCCAAAAGTGAACCTTCCTACTAACAAGTAATGAGTAGTTTGTTTATTCCAAGAAGCTAATCGACGGACTATCGATGTTTGCTCAGTTACAGATCAACAGTTGGTGGCCATAAGCAGATTTCTCATTGCGTATATCTATACACACAACACGTAGCCACAAGATTGCTCACTAAAGAGCAAGTAATTCACCGATTAGGATTTCGCTGTGCAAACCGTTCAGTCTCCTGTTGTAACATCTGTACAGAAATTTCCATATTTTACGACCGTCCGAGGAGTGTCCTGTTTTGCGCGATCGAGTGATCGATAGGGCTGACAGGCAACAAGCGAGTCCAAACGGCTATAAATTTGCTTGGCCTTTTCATAAGACCCGACCCTAATTTTTTACACACTATAGGTCATGTAAACCAACAGTGTGTGTTCCCATTAAATACAATGTTCCAATGTCGAGTCTTGCTACTCTCCCAGGTGTCATGGCAAAGCTGGTGATTTATCCAGACATTGTTTGTAGGCAACACAAACGATTAAGCAACACACTGTAACACGTCTGTCTGCAACGGCACTCTAAAGTCTAGCTGGAGAGTAAACAGAAACGGAGTTAAGAGGAGAAGATTAGGAGCCGTGTGGGCCTCTTGGAGACGTTTAAACTCTGACACCCTGGATGAAAAGACTACGTCCTTGGGTAGCGCGTTCCCAGAATCTATCATTTGGCGTGACAAACGAGTGTCAGCCTGAACCCTATCAGATCTGAGTTTGTGCAATTTGTTCGGATGCTCTAGGAGAGTAGGTAACTGTGTAGGATGAAAATGCCAAGGAAGGTCTGGACCCATCCGCCCTGTCAGTATACGATAAGTGAGAATCAGGTCGTCCTCAATACGACGATAATGTAACGAAAACATCCTTAGCTTGAGCAACCAGTCAGGATAGGACACGTTCCGCAATCCTTGGACCATTTCGGTTCCGATCCTCTAGACTCTCTTTACCGCCATCCTGTCACGAGTCAGGCAAGGAGGACAGGCCTGAAGGCAATACTCCAGTTGCGGTCTAACAAAAGCCCGTAAATAATTCAATAAACATTTCTTACGTTGGGATCCCGAATGATCATCCAGAGGGTTCGAAAACTCTGCAAGTGTTATAACGCTGTACCCACAATCGACCGATTGAATCACGCCTGCAGGTAAAATCTGCGCCATTACGCCTACTCTGCTTGACACCTTGACAAACCAGACAGGAAGGAAGACAGAAAAGACTCAGCCAACCAGATGTGTATTAGGACCGAGAACACTCCCATTAATATATCGGTCTCACCACTACTCTAAGCATCGCCTGGTGGACTTGACTGTATGCCCACGCTCCACACTCGATTGTCCGCTCCGTCTGGCCAGTTTACCGTCTTGCTCTGGCACACCAGTCTTCATCTGCCTATCCGGCGCATGACAACATACGTTTTCACCACACCTTTAGTTAACTTCTTTTGCCTGTCATGCCTGATTCCCAATCCTTTGAAGCACCTACAGAAAACCATTTTTGCACACTACATTTGCAATTTTACTAATTATCGCAAGATCTATAAAAAAAGTTGCATTTTGTAAGCATGCTTACTCAGCTGAGCACCCCACCTGTAATCTTTGTCACCGAAACATAGTGCTCCCTTGGTACATTGGTTGCTACTTTAGATTTTCATAACTATTATCTATTTCGAAAAGATCGCAGCACAAAGGAAGGCGGCGGATGCATCGCATATATCCATCGGAACTTCAGAGCGGAGTTCATTGATGACCCACAGTTAAACAATGTCCCAGAATCTCTATGGCTACCAGTCGCTGTGGCCTCCTGTACAATACTTCTCGATTGCATCTACAACCCTCAGTAAGC
Source organism: Dicrocoelium dendriticum (assembly GCA_944474145.2). Lineage (NCBI taxonomy): Eukaryota > Metazoa > Platyhelminthes > Trematoda > Plagiorchiida > Dicrocoeliidae > Dicrocoelium > Dicrocoelium dendriticum. The sequence continues at coordinate 60,790,963 of OX104062.1, read as the reverse complement.
GACAGCCAGCGTTATCGCAATCATCTCCTCAGCTTTTGATTTCGCATCGGTTACCACAGGGTCTAAAGATAATCGCTGGCGATTTCAGTCTACCGAATATAAATTGGTCACCACAAACATCCTCCTCATTGCACAGATCTTTCTTATCGGCTATCAGAGTTGGGGGTTGGACTCACTGGGTTGCCAGACCAACTAGGTCTGCCAAGATACTGGAGTTAATTTTCGCCCTGGGGATTCCTGACGCACAAATTGAGATCTTAGACAACCTTTCGGGTAGTGACCACTACACTCTACGCCTTTCCATCCACTTAGAAATGAATACCATACTCAACTCAACTGCCCAGTATACTACATGAACGATTGACTAGGAACATTTCGGAAAGCAGATGCGGTCCTCTAACAGGGCTGGCTTTTTCTCCACTAGCGTTCACATTGCAGTGGAACATTTCTACTACCAGATCAACCACATCATAAGTGTACATATCCCACATTATAAACGAGCCATTCCTAGTCTTAAGAACATAAGCGACACCCTGAGTGACTTGAAAACGAGAAAACTAATCAGGAAATTCAGAAAAACTAGAGACTTCTCATTAGTATTACAGCTGCACGAATCCGCCGCGTCCATCAGACGCTCACAAATGAAACGAATTGAAAAGGAAGAGGAGAACGCCTTGTAGATGATTTGCAATGGAAAGGAACTGGCCAAATTACTCCGTCGTAGAACTAACAATCCAATGTCATTGATTACAGAACTTATTGATGAGGATGGTCGCCACCTTAACGACCCACCTGATATTTGTGAAGCGTTTTGCACTGTTTTCGCTGCTTGCATAAACGTAGAAACCGACGCCATACCTTGCTGGCCGGAACTTACAACAAGCGGCATAGATAATGTTGAGATTTCTCTTTCTACCATCCAACGGGCTATGAAGTCCATCAAACCGTCGCTCAAACCAGACTCTGACGGCATCCCCCCATCAGTTATTAAACTTGGTGGACCTGACATACCAGTGCTTTTGCTGAACATGTTCACATTGTACTTAGAATCTAGCTACCTTCCGAGTCAGTGGAAAACATCGTTTATTGCCTTTCGTCATAAAAGGGGGGGGCCAAACAACACATCACCAACTATCGACCTATGCATCATACTCCGGTCATTGCTAGATTATTCGAAACATTAGATAAAAGTGAAATCATGGACTTTATCCATCATCGTGGGCTACTTAACAAATCCCAGCATGGGTTCCTCGACAATCGTTCCTCTACTACGTATCGGTTGCAATACCTAGATTACATCACAGAAGCCATTGATTTGAAATTTGCAGTTATAATACTATGAAGTAAATAAATAAAGCGTTTATTCTCGGCAAGGCGAGGCACACCTTTACAGGCATGATCATTTTGAAAAAACAATGCGTTATCAAGAAGTTGCAAAAGTCCGATATGTTTCCCATAAAAGTGCTTGTTTGTGTAGGGGGAATGTAAGTATGTAATTGTGTGTGCGTTTATGTAGCTGTGTAACTTGCGCTTGTAATTGTGCTGCTCCATTCTTGAATGTTTGCCATCGTCTGCAAGGTGCGATTGGATATGCAGAAAGCATTCGACAGAGTGCCCTACAGGCGACTACTGAAAAGAATCGAGTCGTATGGAATCAGAGACCCAGTATTTGGTTGGTTGGCATCATACTTAAACTGGGCGTTACCAGATAGTCACTCTGTGTAATCATAACTAGTCCCCACGTCCAATCACTAGTGGTGTCATCCAAGGGAGTGTATTTAGTCCTTCGCTTTTTCTACTTTATATTAACGAAATCACGGTATTCATAAAACATAGCAGGCCATTTTTTCGCCGATGATTCATTCTATTCCTTTAAAACTCATTTCTCTCCATGCTTCGTCACATCTCGGCGGATCTCCTGAGGTGATGATTGTTTGACTGACTGATTGCTTGACTGAAGATAAAATACTTACACCCACGTAAGACGAATTGTTACAGACCTACTGGCGCTGGAATTGAAACGAGATTTTTGACGGCTTATTGCATATAACATCGTACATATGGAAAGATAATAATGATGACGGCCTTCTGCTTAAAACAGCGGCCGAAATGCTACTTATTCATTTCAATTCAAGAAAGGGGTTTTATGTATCTGGGCGATGAATATTTAGCTGTAACACACAGACCTTAAGCATTGTAAAAAGAACACACAAGAAAGTTGATAAGCAGCAAAGACAACAGTATAGTTACAATGTAATTTTTCTTGTAACTTCCATAACGAATGAGGTCTGATTGCATAACAGCGCGTCCAGAGAAATAGCCCCTCAGCAGTTGCACAGTGCATAGTTGGATTCCGGTATCACAGAGGACTTTTAAAAGCAGCTCGTGGTTTACGTTGCCAAAATTATTGCTATACTCGAGAAAACATATGCGCACGGATTTGCTGTTATGGTCCAGTGACTCCAGCACTGAATGTACAAGATTGGCTAGTGCACCTTCAGTAGATCTCAGTCGACGGTAATCAAACCGAAGCCGATCATCTGGAATAGTTTAGGTCATCCTACTTTCAGAAAGCTTCTTCTCAATGAACTTCAGGTTTACTGAGGTGCAAGAAAGTGGCCGGTATTTATCTGAGCCTTTCTTTGGCACCGGTGTAATTCTAGCATTTCTCCCACAGTCAGCGATTTTACCTTCCTCTATGTACGAATATACATGTCAGGAAGTGTATAGGCCAAAGAATCGGCACACAACTTGAGGATAAGGGGGATAATCCATCCGGGTCCCTTGCTTTTTTTGAAATTTAACCTCAGCCAATGTTTGAATATTGTATTCTTGTCAAAGACAGGTGACGAGATCGTGGGACTGTCCACTCGGGGGTAGGAAGGGTAACAAGTGTAGTTAGGACTGAAATAACAAAACTTTTGGTTCAACTCTTCAAAGCCTACTTCTGTATTTGACTCTAGGTGAGAGACACCACTAAGTTGTTTAAGCATCCGCCAGACCTCCCGGAAGTTATGGTTTCCAAGAATGGTCTGGACATATAGATCGTTTCGACGGCGCAAGTCTAACTTGATAGAAATAGAAAGAGACTAAACTGCAACGTGGTCTTTCTGTAAGAACACTTTCTCTTTGAGCCTACGCAGACTTTTTAGACACGATGACGGCTTACTTGTCTTTAAATACATATCAGCCCAGGACCAGGTGAGGCATAGAAGTGCGGATGGAACCTCTCGAAGGACTACTCCGCATGGAAGCAGTTACCCAGGAGACGGTTCTAGGGATAGTCGTATTACTTTACCTGACGTGCTAACTAAGCCCACATTTATTCCTACGCATTACTTTCCACAAGTTTCTTACTTCTAAATAATGGCAAACCACAACATTTCTCAGAATTACACTGTAAAATTGAAAACATTTTTTCGACAATCCGAGTACGTTGTACATAATGATAAGACTGTGCATCTCGCCATTGCAGGATACAATTTTTTGCCCTTTATTTATTCACTATCGATTGTTTAATTTATCCTACAAATTATATCGGCACTTTCGAGTGGTGGAGTTTCTCGCATTTTCCAAACCTGCCATATTAGATTACTTGACTGAAAACCAATTCCTCAGTTTTCTTTGCGTCACTAGCTTCTTTAAGGCTGACGCATTTTTTCCCACTCGGCTGATATACAGCCCAGTTTAGTTTATATTTTATTCAGCTGGATTTCTGATTCATACCTAGTCCACGTTGCTGATCCTCCTTACTGTCCTTGGCACGGTCGTGCAACAAATCCATGCTTCTCGTTTGACATAACCTCAGACATTATAGCTCTTCATTTTTATGTGTTGAACAAACTCTCATGAGGTGATCTGCCACACAGAGTTCCCCGGTCGGGTTGCATCACCACATTTAGCATAGCTAGCGTAATTATTTCCGTCCCCTATCGTAACTCACATGCAAAATAGTTAAGAAACAACCCAAAATTTCTTATCTGTTGAGCACCATCGGCCTCTGAGATCTACTTAATTGTAAGTTCTGATCCGCTTGACTGTCTTTGCTAACGCGGAGAAACGAGTCACTGTTGCTTATTTGAGTTGTCCTCCGACACCGTAGCCTTCTAACTCCGAATGGTGAACTATATCGCATGAGGATTTGCTGTCGAATTATATTCCCAAACGCTTAGGCTAATTCCCTATTCACATTAACTACCATATCTTCACTATACCTACTCAAATAGTCCCAGCACTTGACCTCATTTCATTTGACCATGACTGCCATGCAGTCAAGGCTATTTTATTTGTTTCACCGGCGACGTACAACTACTCTCTGCCGCTTGGTTGACCTATCTTCTGACATCCCAGCTCATCATTTACGAGTTGTGAACTCATTTCCATGATGCGCTTCTGCCCTCTTATAATGGTGAACTCTAGACTAAACGCTAGCTTGCTTTGCACCACTAACTTCGTTAGAGCTGGCGCAGTTACTCCTGCCTCTTTCCCGTCCTCAGCTGCAACATAGCCGCTGTTCAGGCCATGTACTCTTCGCTATCGTTCAAATTCGACGCCTGCTTTATAAATCTTCTTGGGTGCTGGTTCTCTTGGTTCATATTTATACGCACGCAGTAGCTTTCATTGCCACTTGCTTGACTTTTCTTAAGACAACGTTGCTTGCCACCTTCTAGTGAAAAAATTATTGCATATGGAAGTACCACCCCGTTATGCTGCTTAAATCTATGCTAATTCCCTGGTCGGCTTTCTACCTGTACCTACGCTATGGCTGGCGCAAAAAGTCGTATCGCCTTATATAATTGCATCTGAAGTATGGCGGCTTTTGCAGCTCATCTCCTTACTGTACCAGTCGCAAGAGCGACGTCTGCTACATACATAGCTTAGTTTGATGGCCCTCTCAGCTCTTATTACCGCAGATGTTTAACTATGCTGTGCTACCTGCACGACCTGTACTTTGTCAAACTAGTCATGCACGTATGCGTACTGGACTTAATCACATGAGGCACTGCTACACCAATATAGTTCTTCTCGCTAGGCCGATTCCCCCAATTGGAATTGCAGTACTAACTCCTCTATAGTTAGCACACTGAATAGCATCCTCTTATCTAACCTCATATGAACCATGGCTTCGATAGTTCATGCTCTTATTTCTTCAGCAGCGACTTCTGACACACGCTCAATCTGAATCGCTTAGTCTCATGACTCATGTTGGCTCTGATGCATCCCGGTTCTGTTCTGTTCGTTTGACCAATCCTCAGAATACGTAGCTCTCCACAGACCAGTGTTGGAACTATTTGTATAAGTCGGTGCCATTAGCTAAGTTACAACTCTCTAGTCAGTATTGCATCACTATCTTCGATATACCTGAAGCATTAAATGTAATGCCCTTATTTCACCTCATCTGAACTATGGCTGGTAGGTAGCCCATACATCTTGTCTGCTGATCGCCAGTAACGCCTAATCCATATCTAATCCTTTTTACTGATATTTTGGCTCTTATTACTATTTGCCATTTAACAACCAAAAATAAGTAACGGGATAAATTACTTAAAAACTTTTTATTAGCCATCTCTTTGGGAACTATGAACCCGTTAGGTTGTAATACTTTCGAAAAAATTATGGAGGAGTTCAAATGCCATTTGATACTTTTAGTTACTCAACTTTTCTCAACACATTCTGAAATAGAGTGTTTCTGTGCAACGAAGTGCCAAATGATTCGCGCTGCCATCCACTAGTTGGCGGCCTAAGTCCACTCACATTTTTGCTTAAACCTATTAATGCATTCCTACGCAACTACAGCTAGCAGCATAGCTGAGAATAGACGAAACATGCACTAGGAAATTGACAATATTGCCCTGCCAACGAAAAAATGTAGTCTTCTAAACATCCAATCTATCGGTTAAGTAATGGAAAATGCACTTGGCTTGTTAAAATTTTATTTAATATGATCAGAAATGACACGAACTTCTCATACGTCTTGGAAAACCTTGTTGATAAAACATGGTGGATTCACAAGGATATTTGGGATATTAGGGATATATAAGGGATATATTTGGATATATTTTGATATTAGGGAGCAAGAAATCCGAACGCAAGATTCGCACCATGATGAAGCTAGGAATATCCAAGTGTTCTACACTAGCCGTTCCCGCGTCGCCAGAAACGTGACTGCAAATAAATACTGATGAACTATCAAAGGAAAGAGTAAGTAACAATTAGTTAAACCATTTCGCAGTGAAAACTTAATGGTTTAATGTGGTATAGATTAATGCACAAGTGTGACGGCCTAAGAGATAACGGTGGCAACTTTACACTGTAGAGCAAATGTATTAAGTTCATCTTGGATAATTTCAGCCTAGGAACCGTCGCCAATTCCGCAGCAATTGCGATCTAAGTCTGTATAATCTTACGTTACAACCAAAAGTCAGTTGCAACACAATTAGATTAAAGTTGCTCCAACTTCACTGTACGTCCTAGGACCGATTAATTTGGTTAGAATGGAACAGTTTATATAAATCAGTGCTGGTCTGACCTATTTATACGACAAGCGAAGATCAGGTTTGTCCGAAATCGCTTGTGGTGCAGCAAAACTATGTCCCGTGTGACTAATGTACTAGGGCACGATAGCTCCTTTAACAAATATACAGTGATTTGTCTTCGCGATCCACAACTGCTCTTCTGTCCAAGGTTAGGGATGGGAGACCAATTTTGTAGAGTGTATTCTAAGATTAACCAATAGACGACTATATGATGTTCTAGAGTATTAGATCACAGATGTTCTACGGATCATCTGCGACTCGCGAAATACATTTCAAACAACTACTTTCCAGCGTTTGCGGTGTGTAGACCCAAGTGACGCTCAGACATCTTGGTCATCTTGAAATAGCATGCGCGCTATTTCTTTTCCATGCGTAAATATTATTTTATTAGCAAGTGAACCACCCTACAGAAAATAAATATTTAGTGGGATTTATGCTAAGCTACCAATAAACAGCTTTGTATAAAATTCATATTAGTGCCAGCAGAAACTTACAATCATTCACTGAGCCTTTAAAGTATGTAAAACATAAAGAATGACATTCACAGGTTGTCCGGGAAGTGGTTAGCATATAAAGTGAATAGTAAAACCTAGGCTCTGACCATTGCGAGACACTGCTGAGAGTACATTAAGAGAAAGTGAGGCTAAAGCGTATGCGTACAAACATTGCCAAATCGATTTAAAATGCTTAGAAATATTATAGGACTCATCTAATGCACCTTAGGACTGCAGCATGCACAAAAACGTGAATGCGGAAGGTAACAAAACTTATGGCCAATTCATTAAACAATAGATTTTTATAGTACTCACAAGTGGCAGGATTTTAGTTGTAATTCTGATAAGGCTTTCGTCTCAATAGTTCACACGCTACATAGCAGAGCCTAGTCCGGAAAAGCGCCAGACGCGTTTCGCCCTTGCGGTCGACCGCGGCAGCTCCATTACACTATCCTCTAGCATGTCATTTAGACCAGAACGAGAACTACGGATACCATTTTGAGAGGAGCTGAGGTAAACGAACGCCACAAAATCAGCATCCAGTGCATCGAAGAATTTCCGAATGCTCGAAGGGCGTGCTGCTCAATTAACCCGGCCTATATCGATGACAGGGATTTGCTTACGTCATAAGTAGCACTACATGACCAGAATGTACTTTTCAGGTACGGTGCTTTTACGCGCGCCACCGGAATTTAATATGGAGTTTATCAAATATTCAAAGTAATCAGATTATGACATACGGAAAATAAATTCCGCACTGCCAGTGCTTCTTTCTCCCTGTTGCTACATTTCATGAGGTACTACAGCCTTTCTATTTCTTAGAAATGGTCCCAATTGTCTGGCGTTACCCCACAGTGCATGCGAAATCCGCTTTACTAGGAGCAGTACATATTAATGCACACTGCGATAGTTTCCTCTTCCTTTGGAAGAGTCTCTGAATGTAAACTACTTAACCGCACATAATCAGTCTGCTCACCCGTAAAAGTAGAAACGGGTGTACCCAAAATGATTTTTCGTTTATTTTTGGTAAATTACTGATATACAATCACTAAAACAGTTATCAGTAATACAGATATTTGTTCGTCGTCTTGCAGAGCATTACGGCAACCTAACACGAGCTGCTGAAATTTAAGTACTTGGTGAGCGTATATTAAAAATGTACTTTAACCGCAAATATGCGGTTTGCACTAGAACACAATTTATCGTTCATGAACTAGTTGAGGACTCATGTCACACCCCAGAATCTGCGCCATAAAACCTCTCACAAATAACCAAAATTATAAGAACCGCAAAACAATTCATAATTTTGTTCGTGTTAATTACTTCCTTTCCCATTAAGCGCCTGACTAGCATACAAATCCTTCTTTTCAATTTAGAATCATCCTACTATGAACCTTTTCATTTAGTTGCACACGCTTTTTAAAGCGTGCTCAACACAGATGTGAATAAATGTTTGCTTGTACGTTCATTGTCATTACGTGAAAAAATAGGCTTAGCAAATCCTGATTTAAAATAGACACTTTACCAGACTGCATTTAACTTAAATGCATGATATACGCAATCCGGTTGTTGGCTTACTAGACTACAATGTGGTGATTCGCATCTGCACTCTCACTAATTCATAGTGCATTACATCTAGTTTTGTCAGTCATTTTTGGCTATTCAAATCCACTGCGCAGGACAGAATACTTAGGGTTATACAGTAAGCAAATCGGGAGAGCACTTACTCTCTTACAGTGAGAAAGCAGTCAGTTGCGGTCTGCATATCTGTTATAATTGCGTCGCCACTGTTATAATTGAGGGAACGCCGCCTCTCGATATGGATTGCGTAACGCCTGATAAGATTGTCGCTGGCTCGGTTGGAGCACGCCTACGATAATTGCGCTGACCTGATGACGCTAGCTTAGCCGGGTGAGACGGAAAATTGAGCGAGCGTGTGACCGATCCTAGCCGCAGGTGTTCGGATAGACACTGACCCCTCGGAACGGGCGCACACGAGAGGGGGGGTACGATAGACGCGCGCTAATAACTTAGACGCGAAGGCTGGCCAGCTAACGACTCACACGCAATCACGCGACCCGACCGACTCCCAACTGAGGCGAAGAGAAAGAAAAGACGAGTGGTCCTCTGTAGGCTCTTTTACGACCGACAAAGGGCGATCACAGACAGCGCTATGGGTTATTAAGTTAAGGAAAACTGTCACCATGAAGAGGTGGTAGTTTGTAAATGACCATTGTCAGAAGGTGCGCAGTTGGGGCGCGTCTCGGCGTGGCTGAGCTCTGCTGCGTTGTGGGGAGGAATTGAACCTCGCTTTCTACAGCCATTCTGCCAGGGTTCCTGGCGCGTTTTTGCGGGGATTTTTGACGGACCCGCAACAATAACAATAACAATATCCGATTGTATGTGATGGTTTCATTAATAGGCAGCAACAGAGTATACCACATGCAAGTGTTGTTTGTACGAATAGTATGCAAACCGAAATTAAAGAACTGCATAGGCGGTTGGCAAAGACAAATATTTTCATGTTATTTTTAACAACAATGAAATCTTAACTAATTAACAAACCGTCCATACCACAACGAAACTGGAAGAAGGGTACACCGCGCTTAACCTATTTTTATGAAACTGCATCCATTACCCTGCCACTGAAGTATGGAGGTAGCCAAAATGCAAAATGCTTCCATCACTGAGGCTTTTTAATGCAATTGTTTTCTTAATGTAAATATGCGAGATCCTTAACCATCATATCTGTGAATACTTCTTTGACGCTGGTCAGACTTCAATGCTTGTTTTACGTAAAAACTTGTGGGACCATGTAATTAGATTAAATTTGGCCTAATCTACATTATTTATAAATTCACGCATATTCTAACTGCTGCCGAACGATGATGGTCTTTTATCATTAATGCATATTCTTGTTGGCTCTTAATATCCAGTGTGGCTTCATAGCCTCCATGTAGTGTATATAAAATGCGAAACCTTTTCGAGACATGGAACCGTACCACATACTAACAGAGACCTCAATTGTTGGACAAAAAGCATTAAGAAGTTTCCCCATCAAGCACAAACCTATCGTTTTGTAAGTGGTGGAATAATTATCAAGACAAACATAACCCTTTTACTAGGTCGAAATACCATCACCAGATGGCAACATACATTACAACCATTTAAACCACTTAAGATGTGCCATTTTTGCTACTGAAATTTTGACACAGCTAATTGACGTTAACAAAAGTATTCACAGTCTTTCTTTACTGGCAGTAGTAACCAACTAATCCCACCTCGTGATTGTGTTTGCGATGCAAAATATTATAAGAACCATATGTGAACTAAACCCGAAACTCCATAGAAAGCAAGCTTAACCACCAAACTTTGTTCAGGGTAGTCAATCAATTACTTTGAAACTAAAGAAATGTTTTATTCCCTGAATGCAAGACGTCTCTATTAGCCTGACCCAACTGATATCAGCATTATGAACATGTAAATGTAATAACGGTACAAGCACCTCAGTAGCATGTGTTCATGTGATAACTGTATTTGTAGACATGTAGATATGCATGTTTTGCTTAAAGTTTGAATGTAACGCTGCGTGTGTGGTTGTACTCGATCAAGCCGTCAGTTCTAGAGGGGATGAGATACTAATATTAGATTAATGAGGTCGGTGTATTGGGTTCACTCACCGGATACGGAGGAAGCGGTGCGTTTATTTCTTGGCGAGTCTCATTCGCTACTAAATAAAGCCAGCATTTTACCTATCCGGATGAGCTTACCCAATTCACAACATCATTAATCAAATAGTAACATTTATTTTTACCACTACTAATGATCATGACCTGAGAGAAACTACCACAAATACGCAGCACATTGTTATGATGCTGCCCTCACCTCTGCTGTCTGCACTGGCAACCCAGGCGGGGAAAAGACGAAAACACGGAACCCTGCTAGACCGCAGTGTAGTAGGAACGAAACACGGTTAATTTTATAGCTCACACGCGATCATCTCCAGCTGCGCATTCTAAGTTGACCAACGCAACTTGCCTGGACTGATTCCATACCTGCTAGCGATCCGTACTGGCCAGCCGTAGTCGCTTTCACTCAGGTCTGTCGCGTAGCCACATGTGTCATGCTGACGGGCTGATTTCATCAGCTTCTCACGTGACTTAGCCGTGCTATCACCGGCCGGGTAATAACCCGTGTCTTGTTGAAGGCCTGGTTTCATCAGCTTCCGCTTTGACCACGGTAATGAGATTGTCAGCCGCTCAAGTTGACAGTTATCTCGCCCTGCTAGAGTGCACCATCATAGTCAGCCTTTTCGTCACCGAGTTACTCATTTACAAGTCCTAACTGTACAGCTAAAAGCTTAGGTTTATTAATACGCATTTATTACAAATATCTATAAGCTACAGAGTCTTGTACTGTTAGTTATGACAATCGGTCTTTACTGTTTGTTTTTGTTTCACCCGACACAAATACGCGCTAAATTTTACGTACTCAGGCCGAGATTATTGCAGTAAAAAGTTAATGCAACTTAGAAACGTTTTTACGCACACTGTGAAATATAGCGTTCTCAAGCCAACGAATTGCACGGCGCACTGCTTTGTGTCTTATGGGTGCGCCACCTGCCCATTGTCTTATGATGCTAAACAAAGGTGCGCACTATTCCAATTCGGTAAACATGGCTGAAAAGTTAAGCTACTGCTCAGCAAAAGTACGCTCTGTCATCGGTAATGTCATCAGGTCCAGGAATATTCATCATATATATTATATATTATATTATATATTATTATATTATATTATTATATTATATATTATTATATATTATATTATTATTATATTATTATATTATATTATTATATAATATATATCTTATTATATATGATATATATTATATTACTGCTTAATAAATTGTATTTACGATACTGTGGTAGAGCAGCCTTAAACAAATGCAGTGTTCGATCACAAAGCGCAATATTGCTAATTCCAAACGCTGTCGCGATGGACGGATTGCGATGCTCGCGTTTTTGACCGCTATGGGTCCACGGAGTAAATATACTTTTTGTTACAACATTCCACTTTATTAGCAGTCCAAATGCAAATATAGTGATTCCATTCCCGTTAGTACGCAACGCTTCTGTCTCCATGTTTGGCGGCACTTAATTCTCCATTAATCAAAGTTTACAATGGCCTAGGCGTTTACTTTCTTGGCCTAGATGCGGAGCAAGTTGCCATAAACATTGAGTGCAACAGAGAATACAGACCTATTCCGCTGCAGTTTAAACTGGTAACTTCATATTGTAGGTATAAACTGTCGGAGAACCTATTTCTCCCTCCGGGTCTGCGGGCCCTGGAACGCCCTTCCAAACTCAGTAGTTTGTGCCCCCACATTAGATACGTTTAAAAAACGATTGGACGTCGCACTGAGCGCCCTGCGCTTTGTTTTATGAACGAAAACGCTTGTATATATTTAGGCTGACCAGCCTCTTTGGATTTATACCCCAAATTCACGGTCGTAAATCTGTGCGAACCGGTGAGTACTCCATTTTTATTTGCTACTATCACCAACGATAACAATTTCTTAGCCAGTTTTGCGTCGTACCACTTTATCCCCCTAAAACTGTTATAGTTCTACCTTTTGTCTCACTGACACTCCTTACTTCAACCACTTATGTGGTTTGCCAATTTGTCAGTATTTCTGTTGCCAACCTGCGGGACTCGTTAAGTGTATGCTTTTTTACCCGTCATATACCATTGTTCCATTGTTCCATTGCGTAGGTAAAAATAACTTGCGTGACAGCTAGAAGAAAAGCGTACTACACCACCTAAGTATGTCCTTTTTAAAGTGTGATGTCCAACAAATAGATGAATTAAGCATTGTTGCTGTGCAGTCTGTAAAATTTTCACCTGGATTTAGTTTAGACCTCAATGGAACATTAAATTACCTACATTGACTCCAACGATGTTACATTCTGCAATTTAGTGGCTTTCATTGGTCATTTATAAAGGCGGCGCGACGGTTACGTGAAAATATGTGTCAAACAACTTGCGCATACCCACAAACAATGTTGCTGACGCGAGCATTTTCCTTTATGCATGTCTTTGAAGGTAAAGCGAATGGAAGAAAATTATTTATCCAAGGTCTACGATGTGCATGTTATTGAGGGTCGCACACAATATTACATGAATACCTGAAGTCAGAAATTGTGAATCAGCGGTGCGATGTTCACAATGTCGCCGGGAACAAAAATCTTCCATTGTCATTAAGATATACAATAAGTCAGGTTTATTCTGCACCACTTAAAAAAAATAAAACGTCTGCAAATTAATCAGGATCACGCGTTGTCTCCATAAGAAAAATTTAAACTCTATGCTACTAAAATTAATCTGTTAACCACGAAGTTTAACATAAATTTTAGCTGCAAATTTGATAAGGCTTTCATCCCAACAGTGCACAAACTACATAGCAGAGCCTAGTCCGGAAAAGCGCCAGACGCGTTTCGCCCTATTGGGGCTCGTCAGTGGCGCACATTCCCTCGGTCCTCTAATGAGGATCGAACCCATGACAGCTAGAGGCAGATGCCAACTAAACAGCAGCTTAAGCCACTAAGCCATGGGGGACGTCCGATGGGCTACATAATTTGCAAACTAGCTGGGAAATAGCTTAAGCTGCTGGCTAGTTCGCATCTGCCTCTAGCGGTCATGGGTTCGATCCGCATTAGAGGACCGAGGGAATGCGCGCCACTGACGAGCCCCAATAGGGCGAAACGCGTCTGGCGCTTTTCCGGACTAGGCTCTGCTATGTAGTTTGTGAACTGTTGGGATGAAAGCCTTATCAAATTTACTACTAAAATCCTGCTACTTATGAGTACTATAAATTTTAGCATTTTATTGATATTTTGATACAACTGGATGATGGGCCAATTCCACACCTGCCTTAGGATGTTTTCAGATATCACAACTATACGACTGGCAGACACTCGATGTTATGTCTGTCAGAAAATAAAATTCCTAAATATGTTTCCAGATGGCACGTACTATGGGTTCAACCCCTCATCATCAATGCCCGATACAAAAAGCTATATCCCTGCAAGATTCTGAATCACTGTCCTGACTTTCCGTGGAATGATTGTTGACCTGAGCATACGAGCAGGACGGTTTATGTCTAAAATAGTTGAATCTTTATGATCACACGAACAGAATGATTTCATTTTGTCCAAATCACTTCTAGGCTTGTTTCCTGTTTTATTTTTATGAAAATTTGTCTGTGGTCTTGTGATCTCTGCTACCATCGCTAATTCTTACGGCTTCATTTGTCCCACACATTCCTGAGCATTCAGACTTTTCCAGCATGTCATTTATTTGGTTTTTGATCCCCTTTTCACAAATCACTTTTAATCGCTTTAGGTAAAGTGGAAAGCCACTCTCATCAATGTTGTAAAATTTTTCGAGATTATTCAAGATGTCCTGGATTGTTAGGCTATCACTAAGCAGCTGGAACTACACTCCAGCTATCTCCCTATTTGTAGCTAACTGGACATTTACTATTTTTAGCTGCCTTGGAGTTTGGTAAGTCATAGGTGAATGTCTAGTATAAACTGCAAAACCAGTTGGAATTGAGCCCACAAGCTTTTAATTTGGAGTGAGGGTAGTTGCCAAAGTATACTGAACATACTTCACACAAGAAAGCAAAATCATCTCATGAGGAAGTTAATTTAAACAAGAACAATTGATAGTAACCAACGTAACCTATTTTTTACGATTGCTCGTAAAATAAGGAGTTTTAAGACAAGCGCAGACTTTTAAAAGATGTAACATAATACATACATGTATATGACTCTAGATAGCTGGTGTTTTCTATATCTGTAGCTAACAATTTTTAAATGGTGCTGCTGGTACGTAAGCAGAAAGCTGACAATCTGATGTCTATAAATAAGAGCAGAGCACTTGCATGGACTGTTGGATCTCGAAAGGTCCACTCCGAGGAAAACTTTTACTGTCAGAGGATCAAATCGATTTGGAGTCACTGATTCAGGCAGAAGATTATAGGTTACGTAAAGAAAACAGAATTACACAATGATCAAAGTCAAATTCCCACAGAAAGGAAACACGCTCGGTAGCTACAAATGTCATGGAACCTTCGCCCTATCAACTCCCAACAAATGTGGTTGGCTTATCCAGCGTCACCTTTACTCCAGCAGCTGTTGCAAGCAAACTACAGTCTCTCCGGGAGTACAGTGCCCCTGGAATCGACATGATCTGCCCAAAAATACTAAAAACCATTGCGCCCACCACAGCAACACTACTTGCAACCTTTTTCCAGTGTCTGCTTAACTCCCATACACTCCCATCTGAGTGGAAAAATGCAATCATCACTCCGATATATAAAGGAGGTAAGCGTTCGGATCCTGCTAACTACCGACCTATTACTCTCCTTCCAGTTTTGTCAAAAGTTATGGAATCGGTAATCGCAGATGAACTGACGCGATCCTTTGAAAGTCAACAGATAATTTCTAATGCCCAACATGGGTTTCGACGCAGACGATCATGTCTCACCAATTTGCTGATTACTCGGGACTAAAGGACCAGGGCGGCTGATGAAGGAGTGCCCATAGATGTGATATACCTGGATTTGAAACAATTAGTTCCCGAGGAAACTTTTAGCAGAAAAGTTAACACAAGAGTGCCGCACGATTTAATTCCGGAATAATTTCTCTGCATATTTTCAAGTGCGTACTACAGACGTGTGAATTTATAGCATCATGAAAGGAACGCAGTTAAAATGCCAAATTGACCAAACTATACACACCTACATTCATGTCACTTTGTCATCTGTGCCCGGCCTGCTACCACGGCAAGGCCAGGGTCACAAATGCGTCTTTCTGCACACACAGAGTTGGGCCAAGTTGTTTGATAGCCACGGCCTCAGCATATCGCAAAGTTAGGGGGTTCATTGATGTATAGATAACACGGAACGCCCGCACGGGGTCTACACAGTGATTGTCAGCCAGCAGGTGGCGGGCGATTGATGAAGCTGGTTGTTTGTATGGAACTTCATTTCGCTTCCTTGGCTGCGCATTCAAGGTGGTGGACGTGGTCATCTGCGAAACGTGTTTACTCACCCACGCAGGTATGTGCTCCGTGATCCTCACCCTCAAGTGTCGTTCTGTCATGCCCACGTATTCGGCCTTGCAAATACATGTAAATTGGTAAAGGATATGTGAACGGCTGGACAGTGACAGCGGGGGTTTAACCGATGGAGTAGGGATACGATTCGTTGTGTAGATGAGTACTGGTTCCGCCGCAGGGTATACGCGCGCCACTGCGGATTTCAATCGGCGTTGAAAAACCTGGCATACGTCGTCGCCCTTGAATGGCAATTGCAGGGTTACCTTCATCTTTGGTACCGTAGGCACACACGTTTTCTCTTTCTCAGCACTAAACTGAGCGATGAAAGACGGAGGGTACCCATTGTCTACGAGGGTGCTGGTTATCAGCCGCACCTCTTGTTCCAGCGTGTCAGCAGTGCATATTTTTCTAGCTCTGCTGAACAAAGTCTTCACTAGACCTTGTTTGTACCTCTTGGGGACAAAACTGTAGAAGTTCAAGTACTGTCCCTTCCACGTTGGCTTGCGGTAAACTGATCTGCGTACTGAACCGTCACTTCTACGCTCGATCAGGATATCCAAGAACGGCAGCGTATCATGCTGTTCGTGCTCCGTTGTCACTTTAATGTTTGGGTGTAAGCCATTCAACTTAGTAACCAGTTGAGCTAAATGATACTCGCTGTCGCAGATTAACAAAATGTCGTCAACATACCTACGAAACAACACTGTTCCATTGATCTCGTCTCTGACCTGATTCTCGAGATGGGCGACAAAAATGTCTGCTAATACCGGTCCCAGTGGACTGCCCATTGCAACACCATCCACTTGGCGATAGCCCTGTTCTTGGAAATAGAACTTGACATTTGATGTACATAACAGAAGAAGTCGTTCTAATTCCGAGACTGGTATGCCTATTTCTACTTGATTCTCGACCACATGATTACAAATAATCTGAATCGTCTCTGTTAGTGGCACGTTGGTAAATAGTGAGATGATATCGATGCTGGCCATGAATTTTCCTCGCAATTCAATACCATCCAGAAGTTCCACTAACTCAAACGTATCCCTTAGACTGTGTTTAACTATTGATCTTTTAACTGGCTCCAACAGTGCTACTAGCCACTTAGCTAGCTTGTGTTGTGGGGAATTACTCATGGACAGAATCGGTCTCAGTGGGACGTCCACCTTGTGCAATTTTGGCAACCCATAAAGCTGTGGTGTCTGAGTACCCCTGGGTCTTAAGGATTTTGCAGTCGCAGCAGTTATGAAATTTCCTTCTACCAACGTTTGCAGTTCAACGTTTATTCTTTTCTCCAAATCCATCGGGTTGTTAGGCGTGTCGTCTGGTTCGAATTTAGTACGGTCGCTTAGTACTGTCATCATCTTTTCTATGTAAGCCGATTTGTCTAACACTACAGCACCTGAACCTTTGTCTGGGTGAAGGACAACCACCTTTCCCTCTGACCTGAGTTGTTTTAAGGCCTCTAGATGTTTGGCTTCGAGGGGAGATCTTTGACCAGAGCTGGAGATTCGATATTGGTGTTCAAGATCCACAAGTTTTGCTTTAAGCCACTGTTCGTTATCTTTGGAGGTTGGCGTAAGTCCGACAAGTTGTTTGTAAAATACCTCCATTTGAGCTTGGGTTTCTATGCGGTTAGCGTTTCCAGGTGGAACACAAAATTTCAACCCACATGACAGAGCCTCTAGCTGTAGGTGAGTTAATGGCACAGAGGAGAGGTTGGTAACATACTTTGAAGGCTCAAACGGTAAACTATACTCAAACAGTTTGTGATTCAATGACTTAGAAAAACGCTCAGTCCAGATCCTCTTAGTTTCACGTACCAAAAATTGAATCACAAACTGTTTGAGTATAGTTTACCGTTTGAACCTTCAAAGTATGTTACCAACCTCTCCTCTGTGCCATTAACTCACCTACAGCTAGAGGCTCTGTCATGTGGGTTGAAATTTTGTGTTCCACCTGGAAACGCTAACCGCATAGAAACCCAAGCTCAAATGGAGGTATTTTACAAACAACTTGTCGGACTTACGCCAACCTCCAAAGATAACGAACAGTGGCTTAAAGCAAAACTTGTGGATCTTGAACACCAATATCGAATCTCCAGCTCTGGTCAAAGATCTCCCCTCGAAGCCAAACATCTAGAGGCCTTAAAACAACTCAGGTCAGAGGGAAAGGTGGTTGTTCTTCACCCAGACAAAGGTTCAGGTGCTGTAGTGTTAGACAAATCGGCTTACATAGAAAAGATGATGACAGTACTAATCGACCGTACTAAATTCGAACCAGACGACACGCCTAACAACCCGATGGATTTGGAGAAAAGAATAAACGTTGAACTGCAAACGTTGGTAGAAGGAAATTTCATAACTGCTGCGACTGCAAAATCCTTAAGACCCAGGGGTACTCAGACACCACAGCTTTATGGGTTGCCAAAATTGCACAAGGTGGACGTCCCACTGAGACCGATTCTGTCCATGAGTAATTCCCCACAACACAAGCTAGCTAAGTGGCTAGTAGCACTGTTGGAGCCAGTTAAAAGATCAATAGTTAAACATAGTCTAAGGGATACGTTTGAGTTAGTGGAACTTCTGGATGGTATTGAATTGCGAGGAAAATTCATGGCCAGCATCGATATCATCTCACTATTTACCAACGTGCCACTAACAGAGACGATTCAGATTATTTGTAATCATGTGGTCGAGAATCAAGTAGAAATAGGCATACCAGTCTCGGAATTAGAACGACTTCTTCTGTTATGTACATCAAATGTCAAGTTCTATTTCCAAGAACAGGGCTATCGCCAAGTGGATGGTGTTGCAATGGGCAGTCCACTGGGACCGGTATTAGCAGACATTTTTGTCGCCCATCTCGAGAATCAGGTCAGAGACGAGATCAATGGAACAGTGTTGTTTCGTAGGTATGTTGACGACATTTTGTTAATCTGCGACAGCGAGTATCATTTAGCTCAACTGGTTACTAAGTTGAATGGCTTACACCCAAACATTAAAGTGACAACGGAGCACGAACAGCATGATACGCTGCCGTTCTTGGATATCCTGATCGAGCGTAGAAGTGACGGTTCAGTACGCAGATCAGTTTACCGCAAGCCAACGTGGAAGGGACAGTACTTGAACTTCTACAGTTTTGTCCCCAAGAGGTACAAACAAGGTCTAGTGAAGACTTTGTTCAGCAGAGCTAGAAAAATATGCACTGCTGACACGCTGGAACAAGAGGTGCGGCTGATAACCAGCACCCTCGTAGACAATGGGTACCCTCCGTCTTTCATCGCTCAGTTTAGTGCTGAGAAAGAGAAAACGTGTGTGCCTACGGTACCAAAGATGAAGGTAACCCTGCAATTGCCATTCAAGGGCGACGACGTATGCCAGGTTTTTCAACGCCGATTGAAATCCGCAGTGGCGCGCGTATACCCTGCGGCGGAACCAGTACTCATCTACACAACGAATCGTATCCCTACTCCATCGGTTAAACCCCCGCTGTCACTGTCCAGCCGTTCACATATCCTGTACCAATTTACATGTATTTGCAAGGCCGAATACGTGGGCATGACAGAACGACACTTGAGGGTGAGGATCACGGAGCACATACCTGCGTGGGTGAGTAAACACGTTTCGCAGATGACCACGTCCACCACCTTGAATGCGCAGCCAAGGAAGCGAAATGAAGTTCCATACAAACAACCAGCTTCATCAATCGCCCGCCACCTGCTGGCTGACAATCACTGTGTAGACCCCGTGCGGGCGTTCCGTGTTATCTATACATCAATGAACCCCCTAACTTTGCGATATGCTGAGGCCGTGGCTATCAAACAACTTGGCCCAACTCTGTGTGTGCAGAAAGACGCATTTGTGACCCTGGCCTTGCCGTGGTAGCAGGCCGGGCACAGATGACAAAGTGACATGAATGTAGGTGTGTATAGTTTGGTCAATTTGGCATTTTAACTGCGTTCCTTTCATGATGCTATAAATTCACACGTCTGTAGTACGCACTTGAAAATATGCAGAGAAATTATTCCGGAATTAAATCGTGCGGCACTCTTGTGATACCTGGATTTTTCTAGAGCATTCGCCAGGGTCAATCACTTCTTTCTACTCCAAAAGCTTGCTGCCTACGATATCAACGGTTCCCTGATCACCTGGTTGGAAGACTACTTACACGACAGAGCAATCAAGGTAAGAGTATCTGACACCTATTCCGAAAGCGTTTACTTCTCCAGTGGTGTTCCACAAGGATCCGTCCTCGGCCCGCTACTATTTTTAGTCTAAATTAATGACCTTCCAGCAGACATTCTATCTCCAATGCAAATATTTGCAGACGATGCTAAAATATGGAGAGCTATTCGCTCAGCATCCGACCGTGTCTACCTCCAGGAAGATCTGACCCGGATTAACGAATGGGCAGAAAAGAACCAGCTCCCACTGAACCCTGCAATGTGCCATCTACTGACGGTGCACAACAGCTTCGTCAGCACATACCTTTTGGGGCAACACGTCATGCAGCACGTGACTAGTGAACGCGACCTAGGTATAATCGTGCAAGAGAATTTTGGAAATTCGCTCCAATGTTCGAAAGCAGCAAGTGTGGCGAACTTGAACTTGAGACTTTTGACGCGAGCTCTCGGGACTTTTGAGCGACAACTAGTACCATTGTTGATTAACTCCTACATTCGTCCTCATGTTGAATATGCAATTCAGGCCTGGTGTCCATAGTTAAAATGAGACATCCGCCTCTTGGAACAGCCCCAAAGAAGAGCCACCAAGGCAACGCGTGGACTATCCGGTATAAGTTACGAAATGCGTCTTCGTGTACTCGGTGTGTTCTCATTAGAATACCGACGGCTTCGCGGAGATCTTACTCTCACATACCGGATACTAACCGAAAGCGAGCATCCATGTACATCACTGTTGACTCTAGCCCCATACAAACAAAACCGAGGCAACCACCTGAAACTAATGACGCAACACTCTCGTTTGAATTGTAGAAAGTATTTTTTCTCACTTAGAATCTGTTCTCACTGGAATGCATTACTAAACTATGTGGTGAACGCACCAGACATGACAACATTCGAAAGACTCTTAGATTTTCATCCTAATGATAAACGATAAACAACACTTTGTTAAAGTGCAATGATTTAACCACTGATACTTTACGTTCCACGTTGGAACATTTTGATTTTAATTTTCTTTTGCATATCCATCCTGTGGGTCATGTAAAGTTATGCTTTTTATCTCATCATGCACCATTGAACCACTGAACGCTGACTTGTTCACAAAAGTAAGTGCGCAATTTCCCACAAGCAACTGTGTATTTTGTACCAGAACAGTTTCATCTACAATCAAACTAGTCTGTTTCCGTGTTGCAGAATCTTCGTTACTGTCGCTTATTTCACATCACTCACACGTCACTTGATTCTTTGAGATCAATAAATTCAAACGTACCCATGACGGTGATCGTACAGTACCGGTGCTTTCGTCCTGCCTCCGCCCGCTTTGTGTTCGCCAATATACTACTTATCCTGGGGGATGACGTTCGACTCGCGAGACACAACATAGGAAGCTGCTAAGTCGTAACCCTGAGGACACAACTGAGACCAAAACTGCTTTCGGTTTGTTTAAAATTTAGTTGGCTAGCGTAGGCATGGAATTAACACGACGTACTGTGCTATACATGGACCGGTGAAGTGGTGTGACGATCCGTACGAAGCCACAGTGTCTTACGTATGGGCACAACTGGACCACTAACCGACAGTGGTGCATTTTTGGCGCAAAAAACCGTTCAGATGTTTTATGCTGAATGACTATTTCGCTATAATAACGCTCTGATGCGTAGCATATCCAGCCAAATGCGTGTACCGCAAGCATGAATCAGCAAAGATTTCTCTAATTCTTGTGCTATTATGTAAAAAACCTAGCCGCGTTATCTGGCATTTTACAACACGTGTGAATTACAGCAAAAAAGCTTTGATGGTGGCCACATCATGCTTATGGTATAAGCCATAGCTATATTCGTGACACAGAAAATTAACAGATTACCGAAATACATAAGCAGCTCAAAGTTTGTTGATGTTACAGCAACAGACCGCTTTAAAAGGCTCTTTTCAACCTTTGTAGTCCGGTGTCATCTAAGATCTACCTTGCAAATGTGTGCAGGGTAGTGACGACATAAGTGTACATGAATCGTGAGTATGCCGGCAAATATAGAGGTTAGGAACAGAAAAGAAGCAATATGATGTTGCTCGGTTTAACTGGATAGTTGCTACAACATACACAACATAAACTACTTCCATATCGGTCGCGCTGCCAGGCAGACACAAAACTACAGATGGCAAAATGTTAAGAATACAAACGTTTTGGATATATTTAGGTTAGTTTAGCCCGTTAAGATCGCTGATTTAGGCACATGCAGGAATTATCGAAAAAAACTGTAATACGTGTAGCATCGAGTATAACGTAAGTCTCCAAAGCAAGCAGGCTTCAAAATGTAGCGAGAACAGCCGAACGCTAATTTTGAATTACACGGCCAATAGTATTAAGCAGCACAAGTAATACAACGTGAAAGATGTCAAGTGGAGCAACATTTCCGGTCATTGCATCCAAAGCAACTCTATTGCGTATCGGGAATTCTCTTCTTCTTCTGAGACTTATCTTAAAGTCGTTGTGATCTAAGTCAGTTCACATCTTTGGTAGCTAGAATGGAAACTGGAACAGGTAACAGTATCTAACAGACGCAGCGAAACTTTTCGTCGACTAACCGGAGTCTCTGAACCGTGCCTGGTTTACGCAAGAAGTGTGAACCGACAAGGTCCAGTTTCCGCACCATACGTCTTCCAAAACTACTCACATGATTCCCAAGGTGAGTCCGAAACCTTTGCCCCTGGATTAAATACCACGGCAGTTCTCAATTTGAGTATATTAGAAATAACTGGTCGCGAATTTCGCATTTCAGACTATATCTTTCCAGCGGCAGAAGAAGCACAGTTCTGATAGGGAAATAAGTCTTTGACAACGAATCGATTAAGTTCATCAAAGATAGTTAAAGCACATGAGACAAGTGTACGTTTTAACGTATCGACACCGTGTTAGACTAATCCGCTGGAGCTAGAATGTATGGGGTCGGCTATACCCAAGGACGACGCGGCATGGCGAGGTATCGTGTTCTGGATTCAAACGCTGCCTCCAGATTACTGTCATATACGTATTTGCTGTGTGATGTGTGCATCGATATTCTTCGTTTAGTTGATTTTTTACTCTGTACTAATGTGGTTGATATTCTGTGGCTAATTTCGGAGATCATCAGTGATTGGCCCAACTACTTTTTGAGACTGCCACTTGGGACTTTTTCGTGTCTTTGTCAACTCGTGTAATTGCAGATCGTTTGTACCGACGCGCAACCAATTCACCTTCATGGACCGCGCACTTGACCATTACAACTTCAACGTTCACTTGACCGATGCATACCTTTAATGGTCGGAAAATGCATCAGCCGCCCACGGTCGCAGGTAACGAAACCATGCTGAATGGCCGCCATCGAGTAAGTGCACATCAAAAAGGGCTCCAAGATAAGGGTGCTGGCGGGTCAGGGGCATGTAACCGCTTAGTCAACCTAGGCTTAGCTTGCTCGCATTGTGCCAAGTGGTACCATCCGATGTATGCTAACTTATCCCGACAGAAGGTGCGAAAGGTGAATAGGTTTAAGATATCCTCTGCTCCTGTACAACCTGTTCAACAATCCTATTTGTCAAGTGTGTGCTTGTCCTAGTCCAGGTGTGCAACCGGTTGGTAGCGGTAGCCGAGCAGCGAATAAGCACTAAGTGCAGCTCACTGGGAGGAAATCTGAACCAGTTAAATCTGGGGGCCTTTAACCAAAAGAATGGTGTACATGTTGCTCTTTAACCACGATCAGCTAGGTCCGATCGCCGCTGTCTTCTTCACCTTTAGCTGAACACCCAGCAAAACTTAACCGTAACTCTGAGAGGCCAACAGTTTCGGTGGCAACTAAAATCAGGCAACAAGCGGAACGTGTCGGTAATCAAATTCAAGCAGTCTTGAGGAGAACTATATTTAAAAAAGAGAAAGCATCCGAACAGAAACACTAAACATTTGTAGATCATGAGGCTGGACCTTACCGTGGTGCGATGGTTTGTGTACCTCTGTGATCCATTGAGCTATACTGGGTGGTGCATTTTTCGCACCTTCAGAGCCACTCATACCAGATTGGTCAATGGTTATAGGCCAGACAAACTCAGCCTCCTGGTCCTCCAAATTGGGTTTGGAATGAGGGTGGCTCCTCATTTCTTAAAACGGACTCCTTGTAGCCCAATGCCAAACCCGCTGCCTTGCGGTCAGGTTTTGAACCAAAGGCTTTGGTTGAGAACCCTAATCATTCTCCTGTCTAGGCCTGGGCAACCTGACAGTATCCTGCCCACGCAATACAATGAATCACACTTCAAACAAATTGCTGATGCTCTGGCCACCGCACAGGATAATCAACGGTGCCCTATCTGCTACATCGGACAGGGTAGATAGGCTTTTGGATGCTACTGCTCAAGCCTTCCCGTCTCCTTATTCCCCTGTTGCGCTTTTTCATCCTTATCGTCCCGTTCCAGCTTCACTTTTATCCCCCCTGTTTTCAACCCCCCAATTCTCGGCCCTCCCCCACGTTGCTTCAATAGTCGCTTGCCTTTTAGTTTCAACTCACATGTGACGCGGAGCGTCATTCCTGCACTGTCAACAGGCCCATGTCAAAGCAAGCGGCCCATTCCAGTTCATCGGCTTCCATTTGGAGCCCTCGATCCTCCTTCAGATTGGCATGCCTCAATGTTCGCACATTGCTTCAGATCGGTCAATAGGCAGCACTTGCTCGAACATTAGAGACCCTATCGATCGATATCTGCTGCTTATCGGAGACCCGCCTGCAAGACTCGAGCTCTGTGCACACTCTACGATCCCCTTCAGGTGATACTAGCAGCACTTTCTCGTTGCGCCTATCCGGTGACGATACAGCTTCGAGCACCGGCCAAGCCGGTGTTGGTATTGCCCTGAGTCCCCGGGCTGAAGCTACTCTGGTTGATTGGATTCCAATCAGTAGCCGGATGTGTGCGGTCCGATTGGCTGGCTCGTTCAAAGCTTCGAATTCGCGTGGGACTAACAGGTGTCTATTCGTTATCACTGCCTATGCACCGACAAACTGTAGCGATGACTCGGTAAAAGACGACTTCTATCGTCAACTGAACGAGCTCCTTCGCCACAGAAGAAGCTCGGACACTGTAGTGCTGGTTGGGGATCTGAACGCTCAAGTTGGAAACTTATCCACAGATGAGCTGCATCTGGGCGGCCAACATGGTATAGGCTCCCGTAATGATAACGGTGAGCGGTTACTTCATTTGTGTGAAGATGCTCGCTTATTTCTTGCGAGCACTAATTTCAGACACAGCACCCGCCGGAGGTTGACTTGGCGCCCACCAGCCTCGAACCAGCTATGGACGCAAATCGATCACATTGCGATCAGTTACCGATGGAGAGGCTGCGTCCAGAACTGTCGCTCGATTTGGAGCACAGGTGTGGACACCGACCATGCACTTGTATGTGCTGACCTGCGGATGCGTTTTGGCGGACGCCCATGACGACGTTGTGAGCGCATTGACACCAGCCAACTGGCGAAGCCAGCTGTTTTGAATGCCTATCAAAGTACGCTGTCATGCGAGTTGGATAAACGCTCACTGGATGCAATTGAATCTCACTGGTCTCATATTCACCAGACCCTACTAGCAGCAGGAAAATCCTCATGTGGTGTGTCTAATCGCCAACATGGACATTGGGTCTCTTCACAGTCTCTGGAACTTATCGATGCCCGCCGGCATATTCCGGCTGGAAGCGAACACAATGAAACTCGCAAAGAGCTCCGGGCAAAACTCCGTGCTAGCCTGAAAAGAGACCGCGAATCCTGGTGGTCTAATCGTGCAACAGAGATGGAGATGGCCGCTGCCCTTGGTAACCATCGTAAGTTATTCCGTCTGATACGGGAAACAGGCAGCGGGAGACCTGGTGTTAGTGAAACTATACGTGACGAGAGTGGACAGCCTATCCACAACTTATCAAAACGCTTAGAGCGTTGGGCTGAGCACTTTAAAAGGCAATTTAATCGGTCGGAATTGTTAGATTTCTCGCCGGCCACTGATCGCCCCACTCCCTGGGCTGTCCCTTTGGATCCACCCCCTCGCTCAGAAGTCGAACGTGAGATCGGACTGTTGAAGTTAAATATAGCCGCGGGACCTGATGATCTTCCTCCAGCCCTCTTCAAATTCGGGGGACCTGGTCTTGTGGATGATTTACACGAGTTACTAGTCACACTGTGGGAACAGGAAACTGTCCCAATCGATTTGAGCCGCTCCGTCATAGTCCCAATTTTCAAAGGAGGCTCACGATCGGAATGCGGCAGCCATAGAGGAATCAGTCTGATCTCCATCGCCTCTAAATTGCTTGCCTCTGTCATCCTTCACAGACTGACTGGCGCTCGTGAAAGCCAGATTCGTGAAGAGCAAGCTGGAATTCGTCAAGGTCGTGGCTGCATTGACCACATCTTCACCTTGCGTCAGTTGTTGGAGCACCGCCACATATATTGGCGGCCCACCATTGTCGTGTTCCTCGATATCAAAGGTGCATTCGATTCGGTGGATAGACATGCACTTTGGGACTGTCTACTCAGGAAAGGTGTGCCCGAGAAATATGTGAATATTATCCGAGCATTATATGCTCGTAGCTCGGGCAGAGTGAGGGCCTACTGCAAGCTGTCGTCGCCCTTTAATATCTCCAGCGGCGTGAGACAAGGATGCCCGCTGTCACCTTTCCTCTTCAACTTCGCTGTTGACGAAGTCATGGAAATCGCGTTTACAGGACACGACTTAGAAGGTGTGGAGCTACTCCCAGGAGAACGACTTCTTGATTTAGAGTATGCTGATGATATTGCCCTAATCTGTGACAACTCACAAATATGCCAAGCGGCACTGGACAGATTAGCACTAGCTGTCCGTCACTTCGGGCTTTGCTTCGCACCCTCGAAGTGCAAAGCGTTCCTCCAAGATTGGTCTGGACCGCTCCCTACGCTGACCGTTGGTGGGGATCAGCTAGAAGTCGTTCAGAAATTCAACTACCTGGGAAGTTGTATCAGCGCCCGTGGGATTGAAGATGAGATCACGAACCGTATAGCAAAAGCTCGGGGCGCTTTTGCTAACCTTCGTCACTTATGGCGCCGGCGCGACATCACTCTTGCCCTGAAGGGTAGAGTGTACAATGCAGCAGTACGTTCGACCCTACTGTACGGTTGTGAAACCTGGCCGCTTAAAGCAGCGGACCTGAAGAGGCTAGTTACGTTCGACCACCGATGCCTTCGTAATTTAGCTCACATCTGGTGGGAACACCGCGTGAGCAACGAGCGTGTCCGACGCCTTGTTTATGGCACAGGAAAAGGAAATGAACCGCTCAGCACCGTTATTTCACGCATCAGGCTCCGATGGCTCGGCCACGTGTTGCACATGCCAGCCCACTGACTCCCGCGACGTGCGTTGTTTGCGCACCTGGGATGTGGGTGGAAGAAGAGGAGAGGTGGCCAAGCGATGACTTGGTCCAAAGGAATGAAGGCCCTCACTTCTGAGCTGGCCTCGGTTGGAGCGTCTCGGCTCCCTGGTTGGGGTCCGAAAGACGATGAACACGTTTGGTTGGACACTCTTGCTGATATGGCTAGGAGCCGACCTCAGTGGCGTTCGTGCTGTGAGTTTCTTTGTCCCACCCCATCCCTCTTAGCCTCCCCCTCCAACCACGATCTCACTGTTTAACCTGATATTTTTTTGCATAGTAATTTTTTTGGATGCATAGTAGCCGGCTGGTAGCTTACCGGAACGATGCCCATCCGTTACCGGTAGCTCAGCCGGCTTGCCCCAGTTGGATTCTTTTTTTCCTCATTTTTTTCTCTGTATTGCGGCACAGTAGCTGAGGTGCTTCCCACCTCTAGCTAACGTGTATGGTGATGATGATGATGATGAATATTTTGTTGAGCCAAAGTTCCCTAGAACATCAGTCCAATATGCCGCGGTTGTTGCAAAGTTCACCCGAGAGGCCAACATTTCAGTTTATGCTATTACAAACACCGCTAACTTGAATAACGCGATAAACAATAAGCAATAATATTGTGGTAGCAAGTCAGGACAAATGTTCCCTCAAGCTTAATACACAACCAAAATAGAATCTAATAATTGTGCCTGGTGGTTATGTGCTGGAACGTACCCGGATCAGCAGCTAACACGTTGCAAACAAACTGTCCCAAGATCTTACCCAATGGGAGTCATTGTGCATTCTTAGGAAAGTACTACTTATGGTCATTAGCATACGAACGGAACAGAACGCGCGCTGTTAGTATGGAACCGCTTTACTGAAAGCTTCCTAGTTACAGTGGCTAGAAATTCCGAAAAGAGAAACTAAAGAAATTAGGTTGGTAATGCAAGGTCATGGTCAACCAAACATATGAGTGCTTGTGTTCATGAATCAATAATCATCTGCAAACGTGACACCCCTCTCTTCCTTGGTCAAGACTGCAGACAGGGTGATATTAAGCAACTGGCTTAAGCGTGTGTTTTGAGCGCCAATTGAGGTTGTGTTGATTCCGTTTGCGGTTACTGGTTTTGTGACTCGGGTTCTTCATCTATTTTTGCGTCAGTAGCAGTCGCTTTTTCATCCCGTTAATGGGGTTCTGGTGAGTGTGGCCGAATATGGGCAAAATGTGGGCGGCGCCCTCCACGACCGCCCCCAACCGTAACTCTGCTTTGTTACTCGTTGATGGCATAAGTGTAGCGGGCTGCGAGCTTGCTTCGTGATACAGTCCTGTGTGTAATGGATTAAAATCATTAAGACACACTTGCTCTGGCATATTTTTACCCCCAACATCTTCTGCCTTGTCTCCATGCATCTTTGATGCTCCGGAAAAGGCAGGTGCAGTCTCGTTCTTTGTGTCCGGTCAAGCATTAATGCTGCGGGCGACTTCCCCGTCGACTCAGTCGGTGTCGTGCGTAACAGAACAGGAGACACTCCAAGTTAGTTTGTAGAGTTCCATGAGCCTGCTTGAGGAGACCATTCTTAACAGTCTGGACTGCACATAATGCCATTCCATTCGAGGTGGGATGGTACGTCGCAGACTTAATGTGCTGTATTCCATTGCTACTCAAAAACTGTTGAAACTCTTCACTGGTAAATGGGGTTCCATTGTCAGTGCAAACCGTCTCTGGGATACCGAAAATGGCGAATATGCAACGCCTATGTGAAACTGATGATACGGAACTCGCATGTAGAACTGGATGTAATTCTATACATTTAGAAGGGAAAAAGCCCAAAAGTAGACATATCATCTAATGGATTGGGCCAAATGAGTTCACGAGTACCCGCTGCCAAGGTCTTTCCGGTCAACGCCATGAATGTATCGGTCCGGGAAATATTTGACTTTGGTATTTCTGACATTGTTCACTATTTTTCAGCAGCCACTCTACATCTTGATACGTACAAACCTTTCAAGTCATAAAATTCGGTCGAATTTCTTTTTAGTGAGATACACTTATTTGTGGAACAAACTACCCCTACAGATACGCATGTGTACAAGTCATGTCACTTTTCGAAATCTGCTTCAGACCTTCCTCACTATACCAAATGCTCTGAAGATATTTGACACACAACAAACACTAGAAACATTGACAGAAGTTGGTATAAAAAACATTTGATAATAGCTTACAGCTAGCTTACCCACTACATGTCATTACATACCATACCAAATCCTGTGTCTTTGCAGCCTAATAGTCTCTTCGTTTATTATCAACTCCCGACGATACAAACATCCGCAAACTTTACATATGAGTTGCGCGGGTCTAGGACTCAAGGAAAAGTAATCATGATCCGAAATGCTGTCAGCAAACTTTCATTTAATGTTATGAAACATGTTCACTATACAAATGATCGCCCCGTTGGTAAATATACGAATTTATTTATTTATTTATTTATTTAATTTTCGGCCACAAACAGTTATTAGATGCTAACGCCTTCATCCTGTTTAGCCCTTATGTGCGTCATGCAGCACTCTCAGAAACTGGGTTTGTAATCCTTCTGGTGGAACAATGCTAGAGCGTCGAAATATGCAACCATCGTATTAACTCAACACATTACTCTGACTGGCGAATGATTGCTGTTCGTCTGACGTGCGTGTAGGTCATCCGGCCATCAAGAACCGTTTCATCAACGATAACACGGGGTCACGGTCCATCAGGCGCAACACCACCTCACTCCGGATTGGTGTCTTTTCAATGGATTGCATCAAATTGATAAATACCATGGATTCACTCTTCGGTTTTTTACCATGCTGCTGTGAGAGGTAACTAAGTGTATCGGCAATGGTAGTATTGAAACCATTTACATACTGAAGCTGGTAGTTCTAAATGCTTAACGTTGTGCTTACCTTGGCATTCGAAGCGGAGACATCTGATGGACTATTTTCTCCTCAGCCAGAAGCGAAAGGAAGTGTGTTATGGCCTGTGTGGATCCAATACTCTCTTCCCCAGAGGTACTGCTGGAAATGTTTGACTCCGAAAATAATCGCTAAGGGCTCTCTGTCCTGTTGAAAGTACATTTTTTCAGCGGGTTGCAAGGTACGCGAAGCGCAAGTGATTTGGCGAAGAGAACCGTCATCTGTCAGGTAGGAAAGGACTGCGTCTGTTTCGCTTGGAGATGCATCACACTGTAGGTCGGCTCGGATCGAAACGCGCAAGACACGTGGAGGCGCTAAGCACCATTTTGCATCTGTGCAGGCATTTCTCTGATTCGGACCCCAATTCCAAAAACGTCCTTATGCAACAGTTTGTATGAAGGTGCAAATACTGTCGATGCATTCAGTAAGAATCGACGATAGTGAGAAAACCTTCCTAAAAGTGCTCGGAGTTTATTTTTATTCTTGGGTTCAGGTGCAACAAGGATGGGTTTTATTTTGTCTTCTAATACGTTTAATTTGTTTTTATCGAAACGGTATCCCGGTTAAGGAATGAAATCTGCGAAAAATGTGCTCTTGGACTTATTCGGTTTGCGTCCACTCTGTTGTATACGTCCGAGTACAGTGAATAGCTTTGGTAAATCTTCAGTATCTGCAAGTCCTGCAATTAGAAGGTCGTCAAGATAGGCGTAAGTGTAAGGAATATCTTTGATCAGGTTATGAATTATCCTCTAGAATATCGCCGAAGCAGAATTGATTCCAAAAGGCAGACGTTTGTACTGAACTAAACCCATGTGGGTATTTATCGTAGTGAATGTGCCAGAGGTCTCGTCGAACACAATTTGTAAGTACGCGTGACTGAAATCGATCTGTGTGCCCTTTTGTCCGCCTGCCAGCGTAGTATACAGGTCATCTATACTCTTATCCAGAAGTAAACAACGATTAGCCATTAGTTTATAGTCGCTACAAATGCACAGAAACATCCGGATTCATGACTGGAACTATTGGAGCTTCCCACTCACTGTATAGGACTGACTCGATTGTTCCTGCTGACTCCAGTGGCTTTATCTCGTCTTCCAACTTTGATCTCTAGGAATAAGGTAGGGTACGTGCCCTGAAAAAGCGGGGCTGAGTACTCGGTCATAATTTGATACCAGCCTGATATGTGTTCAATGTTCCCAGTTTATCATGAAAAACGTCCGAATATTTGTTGAACACATACTCCGAGCGCTGGTTACTGGACAAGAACTGCACTGTCTCTAACGTAGCCGGTAGACATTCAAGGCAGTCGCGCCTGGGTAACTTTGGACACTTATTCGCCACAACTTGTGCCTGTAAGGTGCCATTCTCTCCATGAAAATTAACTTGTAGTGCACTATCCCAGGACTAGTACCGGCTGCCCAGTGAAACTAGGCAAAGTTGAATCACAGGAGGATAACTTGGGTGACTTTTTACCGATGTAGCACTGATTATAGTCCTAGTGGTACCAGTAACAACTTCCATTTTAACCAACTAGCCTACCATTTCCAAGTAAAGTATAGGGTAAGTGAATGTAACGGATGCTCGACGTTGCGTTACGAATAGTGCTTAGCTTGGCTTCATTGTCTGAAGACATATGACCTCCACGGGATCCTTGGGGAAACATGACGTCTTTGCTGTGCCAGCTATAGATCGGCAAACTCGTGCCAAATGCCCTAATTTTCCACATTAGCGGCAGATACTCTGTTTATGGCAACCTTCTTCAGGCGAATAAATACTGACTGTCACATCAGTAAGAGCTAAAAGGGTAACACCTTTTCGGTCGATTGCTTGGATTGTGTCTATACGAGGTTGCGGAGCAAATGCTGCAACATTTTTATAAGCATACTCCAGCTTCCGAACAATATTATCAACATCCTCTCAGATCATCGTCGTCTCATCTTCCGAGAACAATCTTACACGAGCCAATTCGTTGAGAATACCGGATAACAAGCAGTGTAAACTCATCGCCTCTTCGAACTTCGTAGCTGAATGAGCACTATACCGACACTTATGTAGGGCTTGCTGAGTCTCCGCAATGAAATCAATGTTACTTACTTCAGGGTTTTGACGCAAAGTCGAGAACAATACCACGCTGTCTATGTGTTCATTCGTGAACCCCATAACCCACTGAGGACTTCTAGCGCGCTGTTGACTGTCGCCTTCTCACCGACATATAGTATATCAAAATGTCTTTGGCTTTTATCCCCAGAAGTTGTATCAGTACTTTAATTTTTTGGCTCTTTAAATGTGCCGTATTTGATTGAAGGACGGATAACAGCTGCAAATAATTCACATAAGTGTGCTTCCAGAGGATCTAGATAACTAATGTTGGTTGCTCAGAAGGAATATTCCAAAGTAATGTAGAAAGGTACAACATAGCAGCAGTTTAACCTCGTTGCCAGAATGTTAAGTATTGCCTCGAGCCGATGGACGGAACAGAACGCGCAGCCGTAGTGTGGAACCGTGTTACTAAATGCATGCTACGTTAAAGTGACTCAGAAAGAAAAACCAATGAACTAAGGAGGGTAATGCAAGGTCATTGGCAACTAATCATGTGAGCGCCTGTGTTCACGATCAATACTCAACTGCATACGTGATTGTTGTGTGCACAAATGTACCAGAATCGGCAGCTAGCACATTGCAAGGCAAATTGTCCGACAACCCAAACTAATGGGCGCCACTGTGCATTCTGATGAAAGTAAAAGCTAGTCCCAAAACCTTAGTACGAATTACCTGTCACCCGAACTCCGCACACAGGCGAACCTGGAGTGCTTGGAGTAACACTAGAATCCGGAAATGATGTGGAAAACGTACTGCTCTCCGCAAATGCGCTGTAACCTGGATCGTGTGAGATAGGTGTAAATCCTGATGTTCTAGGAAACATGCGACAGTCGAAAGACTCCGAAGAAGGACACAGCAGGCCTGATCGCCTAAACACTATCTTCATCCATGTTGTGCCACAGCTTCCTGCATACAATAATCAATGGGCGAAAGCTCACAATTTATAAAAATTGTGATTCATTCGCGAATCTTTTCCCTGGATAATATGGTGGCGCGAACGATCAAAAGGTTGGTACACTCGCTGTACTGCAGAATAGGCGACTCGAGAAACCTAAAACTCGTGTTTCAGTGCGAGCAAGCAGCGACGGATGTGTTACCCATTTGGCGCAAAAATCGAAAGTGATTTCCATTGGAACCTCGGTTAAAGACTGCAGATGCTTCGCAAGATCCAGTTATAAAATCATCTGAAAAAGCAGACGTACCGGCGATCATTGCTCCTTTACCCTATACTGACTTAGATCTAGATGTGGGTTAGGAAGTGCCTTGGCCAGAGTAAGGTACGGAAGTAGTACCAGTATCATTAAAAAACGAATAACGGCCGACCGCATATTGGTTGGCAATCCCACACACCTGAATTCTTTGACCTTCTGTGGTATATCGGAGACCGATAAACTAGCCTGCTTTAGTTTGAATTCGCAGCGCTTCGTGAAGAAGCTGGCCGAACTGAAAGATAACCAGCTCTTAAAGAAATATGATGTCATCGGCATCACGGAGATGTGCTTACACACTGCAATGACGGAAGTTGCATTTTCCCTACCTGGCATGTCACTCATTCGGAATGACCGATTGACAAAAGAAGGCTTAATTCTGCATTACCAAATCGACTTACAGTGCGAAGTCTTGGAGAATTCAGATTCGCTGATTTCTGATTCGCTTTGGTGCCACCTGCAGTTCTGAGGCAGAGCCACTTGCTGTATAACCTTGATGTACCGTCCCCCTAACTTGACATCTGAAACGGACTACCGAATTTCGACAGCATTACTGTGAGCCCTAAAAGGAAGATACAGTCACATCTTGACCATTAGTGATTTGGATTTGCATTATTTAGAAACACCCGCCACGGGCGGAGAATAAGTTAACACCGATCTGCATGATCCTGTAATCAATACTTTACTTTATAATCATGAGCTTGTGTCAACTTAGTTCAGAACAGGTAATAGGCCATCTCTGCCTGATCTTGTGCTTACAACCAAAGCACATATGATTGATGTGTTAGTTGTACACTGACTGTTAGGTGGCATTGATCATACAGTTATTAGTTTCCGATTCATCAGAAATGCAGTATACCTAAATGCAGACGGCGAGGCGGGGCGAACCATCATATACTACTACCGAGTAGCTCACTTCGTTGACGCCACGAGTAGTTCTTCCTTGCTGAAGATCCCCCAGTTGTTGCCTGGCTCGAGTTTGCAAACAAATTCAAGCGGATGGTAACGGATTCTTCAGGGAAAATACTTTACAGTCTGAAATATTTACTTAGTAAGGAGCAGAACCCGAAGATTGCTGGCAGTACGCAACGCAGCGTAGTGAGAGTATAGATTATCCACACCACCAGAAAGCTGGGATAACTACGTAGTTCAAAGAAGTAACTGCACTCAACGGCTCAGAGAGGATAAACGTGCGCAACAGCAGAACATGGAAAAGTTATCGGCGCCAAGCACAAACTGCTGTAAAAAAACGTCAATGGTCAATGGAAGGTGCAGCAAGGTGTTCCGCTACGCACAACGGCTGATGACCCAACATGAACGGCTTCGGAAGCAGCAAACTCGCGGCGGATGTAATATACCCTCATCTTCCAGAGGGTATTATCATCAAAAGCCCCTCCAGCTTTTATCGTTCGGCTACTGAGATTCACTTATATCTCCTTTACCACCGAAGCTGTCTTGCAGAAGCTGACCACTCTACACCGGCACAAAATCCTCGGGTGTCGATACTATTCGCACAAAGGTACAGGGAGCAGCTGCGAATCAACTGACAGAGCCACTGATTCAGTTCTTTCAGTGCTGCTTAGATCATAACAAAGGTCCTACCTGGTAGAAGTTTATAATACTAACACCTATTCACAAAGGGGAAAGCAGAATAGAGGCTGCAAACTATAGCCAAGTTTCCCTTCTTCCCATACTGTCCGAGGTGATAGAATCCATCATATTCGATGCGCTGGTGGGTTATTTGGAAAACTCTTACATTATTATTCCTGGACAGCATGGCTTCCGTCGACAAAAATCGTGCACAGCAAGTTTTCTAGTAGTACAGAGTAGCCGGACCCAGTCAGCTGACGCTGAAGGGCATGTTGACGTGATCTAGCTGGATTTCGAAATCATTCGACCGTCTAGATCATCGGACACTCCTTTTTAAGCTACAACGTTACGGAATTGGTGACACTATTCTAAGCTGAATCACCAACTAGCTCCTTCAGCGGCAATTGGTGGTCAGTTTTCGGAGCTCTTTCTCTGACCCTATACAAGTTAAATGTGGTGTGTGTCAAGGCTCGGTGCTAGCTGCCCGATTGATTTGGTGTTTATCAATGACCTCACACAGGCAATTGCACTTAACACCCTGCTGTTTGCTGATGACGTCAAGCTTTGACGCAAGGTTCGGAGGATTACTGATCAGCGACCGCTTTAGAGTGAACTCGACATGGCACGTCAGTGGTATATCCAAAAGCCACAGCAATTCAATGTGAGTAAATGCAAGGTACTCTCTTTTCGACACCAGAGCAACCATTGTTACAGGCTCGGAACGCATGTGCTGCAGCGATCTGCTACCGAACGTAATTTGGACATACTGGTTCAAGTTTGTACAAGGCAATCCGCGAAAATCTCCAAAACTGAAAGCCAACATGTGGGCACGTTAGGACAGGCGTTCGGACAAATAGATCGCTCCATTTTCCGGCAGATACTTAATGTGTATGTTCGTCCTCATGTAGAATATGCAATTCAAAACTGGCACCCAAGGCTAAAACACGAGCTTAGTGCATTGGAGCAGCTCCAGCGTCCAGCATCAAGTAGGTGATTGATACGTAACATCTTCCATACGAGGACAGACCGGAACGATTGAGGGTATTCAGCGGACGTCACCGCAGCGAATGGGGTGACGTGATAATAGTGTACTTAATGCTCCACTATCTACATCATGCGCGCCGCTCTTTACTTCAACTCAGTAGTAATGCCAACTTGTGAAGTCACTCACTAAAACTGGCAGAACAGTACAACCGTCTGAATTGCCGCGGGAATTTCATTCCCATCCGCGTGTCACCCGTGGAATGCTCTTCCAGAATCGGACATCGCTGCACCAGCCCTATCCATATTTAAGAGACGTTTGGATGACTCACTTACTCACCTGCATTTTGTTACCTGGTATAGCTCACTACTGGAGTATACTTCGGATTTATTTGCTGTTACTTGTTGGTGCTGTGAAACTACACAGATGGCAGGACTACATCGATACAAAGTCTAGGTCTCTATTTTAAATGTCCATGACTCACTGTTTTTTTAATTTTTACATAACCCTGCAGTACCACCTAACTGGACATCTAAAGCATTGCTTCTTAACTCATATAAATTCATTTTTCAATATTCATTGTTATAAACAGATGACGGCTGCCAAGGCTCCGTAACTAATCAGTAACATCCGATGTGGTGAAATGAGAACTATTATTAATCACAATAGCCAAAGGTGTATCTTCGCAAACAAACACTTTTCCTCGAGCAAGAGCAGTAAACTTCACGTCTGATTTATTAATGATAAATAACTTGGGCAAGCACAATTAAGAATTATTTATTACAAGCGCATGGCACTGTTGGAGAAAGAGACGGCGGTATTCAATGTTGTCAAGCTGCCAGTTTCACACGCCATTGACAGGACGTGCAGTCAGATAATTGAGATTTTACCTTGTGCCACAGCCTACAAATCTTGAATAAGTCTGTCGAATATCGGCATTAATCACAAGCCATCTGCACACATATCGGGCCATGAGTTTCATGTATTCTTGTCCAAATAACCAGAATGTAGCTCGGTCGGAACTGCAGCTCCAACTTTCTTCGGTAGCAAGTATCTCATCGTACCGTTGAACGAGTTGTGGTCCGGATCAATGTAAATAGAAGGGAAATAGCAAGTATTAGTAAGTATTAGTGCGATGGAGGCCGAAAACTTCCTAGGGAATTATGTACATGTGTGGAATCGAGAATAATATAGTGTGGGGAGGGTCTCGCAACCAAATTTCTGGACACAGCATAAGGAACAGCAGTATGGGTCTGGCTAACAGGGAAAAGTACGTCCACATTACTCTACAGTATAAAAGGGAAATATTTAAGCAACTACCTTATTATTGTATTGCAGATGTTGTTTACAATTAGGAGGCGCAATACGGATTTCGGATTACTTAAGATGTGTGGGTTGTGGGCTGTGAACAAGAATGCCGAACCTTTAGTAGTTTGGCTAACTGCGCTAGGAGTTTGATTATGCAGGGAATTGGTCCAACAGAACGCCAGTGATATGTTTACGAGGTTACAGTAGTCCTGAGTGGCAAACATATTGATGTTGACAATGTGTCGGTTGATTCACCAGCAAGATATGGTCAAGTGAAAACCGAAGCTAAGTGTTGGGGAGCAAGGTGGGTTAAAGATGTAAAGAAAGGATCCGGGTGCTTTACCTACCAAAGCGTCAGTGCTTTCACAAACGAATGGTAGGTGTGCCAGCGGGTGAAACGGAAGTGAAGTTACGATTGGAGAGATAGTTAACCGGACTTGGGAGTCCAGCTAACCAAGTTGCCAGTGATTCAACTGACACATGGTTGCAGTGGAGCCAAGTAAAATCAAGGGGAAGTATAGTGAGCCAAGATGGGATGAAGAGGATAACAGAAGCCTGGACCTCCAACCCATCGATGTATCAGTGGAGCCACTAATCAGCGGTGAGCTTTCGGGCAGGCAGATCCGGAGTGAGCAATAAAAGAGAAGGGTAAGCAGGGAATCAACGGGTGTTTGTTGATCTGACTGATACAGTCAATTGCAACTTTCAGTTATATGTTGTCTGGACCTTGTTCATACGTTTGTTGAATAGTTGTAGGGCAGCGCAGGAGCATAATCACATTGCTGACTGTAAGATATTCGTCAAGCTTTCTACGAAAGTTATACTCAGATGTGCTAGTACGAATATCGGTCGGCAATTTGTTCCAAATACGGGAGTACCGATTAAGGAAAAAGTTTGCTGATATGTTTGTCTTTGACCTTCTTACCATCACAGAATTTTCACTATTGCGTGTATTGTATCCATTTGGTTTCATGAGTGATAGATCAATGCTAGGGGTGTGGACATTTTTGTGCAGGATATTGAAAAAAGTGCTAAGTTTACTTTTAGGCGTCGAAGCCATATTGGGTCAAGCTTAAGTAAGTCGCATCGCTCAGAATAGGGTAACACTAAGCTCGTACCAATAAGGCGCTTTGTAAACGCTCTTTGTACCTTTTCTATAGCGATACGATCATGCTTCCTGGAATTGCTATACACCATTGAGCAATATTCAAGTAAAGGGCGGGCGAATGATTCATACATTGAACAAATTGAATCTCGTAGAGTAAGATTTTTGAATAGTAATGCAATGCGTTGTTTAGCTCTGGCTGTTGCATAAAATGCTTGTTCTGAGAAGTTAAGGGAATATGAGTAGCGAAGCCCTAGGTCACAGATGGTCTGACAGATAGTAAGTGGTTTGCTATCTAGGGTCAGAGCATTGTGCTTAACATTGCACCTGTATAACATCGCGCTACATTTGTCAGTGTTGAAAGACATTTTCCATGTGTTGCACCAAGCCTCAAGCGCATGGAGGTCCAGTTGGATTTCCATTAGAGTATTTCTGAGGTTGGTAGGATGGAAGGAGTACACTATTTTGATGTCATCGGCGAAAAGATAAGGTGTGCCGCATTTAACTACGCTGAAGACGTCGTTAACGTAAAGTAGAAATAGCAATGGACCAAGAACACTGCCTTGTACCACCCCACTGGTAACAGCCTTGGGTTGAGATTTATGTTGTTGGATTTGTACTATCTGGGAGCGATCTGAGAGATATGAGCTAAACCAAGCCAGTAAGGGGTCCTTTATACCGTAGGTTTGGAGCTTAGCTAGTAGGCGACTATGAGGTACGCGATCGAAAGCTTTTTGCATGTCGAGATAGATGACGATTGCCGATAAGCCACGATCGTGTGAACTGACAAGGTGATTTAAAAATTCTAAGTGACAAGTGATGCAGGACCTGGAGTTCAGGAATCCATGCTGTGAATTGTTTACTAAGTTTCGAGTTAATAGGAATTCAAGCGTTTTCGACTTTACATGTCGCTCCATCATTTTAGACAATACTGATGTGTGACTAATCGGTCGGTAGTTTTTTACGTCGTACAGTGAACCTGATTTATGACGGGGCATCACTATGGCCTCCTTCCACTGAGCCGGTATGATACCAGAATTCATAGATAAGGTGAACATATTCAGTAGCAGCAAGGGGATGTCATCTCCCCCGAATTTTATGACAGCAGATGGGAGATTGTCCGGACCAGTGAAATAGGAGGTTTTAGTGGACTTTATGAGCTTTTGGATATCGCACAGATTGAATGTGATGTTGCTGAGTTGATCATTCGTGTGATGTTGCAGATCCAGGGTCGCAGGATCACTACATTCATTAAACGAGGCAGCAAAGTAGTTGTTGAACATTTCGCTGGTATAAGTCGGGTCACTCACTAAGCATTTATCTGCAGACATAAGCGAGATAACATCTAGGTTCTGTTTAGCGGTCTTGCGCTTAAGCAATCTGAATAGTTCCTGTTTTCTATTTTGGCTACCGAGTGCTTGTTTTTCTTTATCAATCAGCATGGCCTGATTGGCATTCTCCTTAATAGTAACCAATTGCTGGTGCTTTATTAAGAAACAGAAGTCATTGGATTTACGATACGCCTTGAGCAACTTTTTGAGCTTTACAGCTAATTTGTGTTGTGTAGGCCTTTCTCCAGAGGTAGGTAGTTTTATTTGCTTTCGCGGAATCGACACATCTACTGACCGATGGATGATGTTATATAACTCATCTGCTGCAGTCTGAGGGTCGCTAGCGAGGAAGAATGTGTCCCACTGCGCCGATCTTATCAAGCTTGCAAAAAGGCCCCAGTCAGCGGTTTTGTAGGAGCTGATAGTCATATGTGTTTTTGATGAGGGTGTTTTTGACAACTGAGCATTGACACTGAATGAGAAAGAGATCACTTTGTGATCACTACCGGGAAGATGTCCCAGTATCTCGGTGGAAGCTGCAGTGAAGCCGATAGTAAAAAACAAATCTAATATGTTATTCTTTCTAGTGGGAGATGAGACATGCTGAGTCCATCCGCATACATGCACAGTGGCGATGAAGCTTTTAAACTTATTGGGGACGTCGTTAGAGGACCACGACAGATCAGGCATGTTGAAGTCCCCGCCTACTATCTTGCGATTCGCGGACTGGCACGCGAGATGGCATAAAACGCTCTGTAATGCGCTTATCTCAACGAGGTTAGGATTGGGCGGTAGGTAGATGCATCCGATAATGATGAGAAGATTATCAACTATAATGTCTATAAAAACGGAGTCTTCGAATCGTCCCTGTGTTTGGATAGGCGATACCGAAGCGTGAATAGCATTTCGAACATAGATGGCGCAGCCACCACCTAGACCAGACTTACGACAACCGATAAAAGCTTTGTAACCCGAGATATGGTAAACCGACTCAGGGGTATCCTCCTTTAGCCATGTTTCAGTGACCAATATAGCTAGTGGGTTCACGAGGGAGACAAGTGTTCT
The DNA here is from genome assembly GCA_944474145.2 of Dicrocoelium dendriticum. Taxonomy (NCBI): domain Eukaryota; kingdom Metazoa; phylum Platyhelminthes; class Trematoda; order Plagiorchiida; family Dicrocoeliidae; genus Dicrocoelium; species Dicrocoelium dendriticum. The sequence goes on along the minus strand of OX104062.1, from coordinate 60,749,613 downwards.
TAAGCTAATTATTTTGTTCCTGAGGGAACGTGCATTTATAAGTAGGACATGCATGGCATGTGTTTTATCAGCGAGTTCTAGTGCTTGCTTAAATAATGTTATAGATGTATTATCGGGGTCAGTGGACAGGAGTTCACTGCTTGGTTCGGAAGTATCAAGAGTGCTGGGATGGAGATCTGTGGACAGAGGAAGAGAGTGTAGGGATGAAGCAGTCGTGCCTACTGCTATGACGTTCTGAGATAAGGACAATGCATCCCTTGTGAGTTCTGTCGGAAGTTGGAGTAAGGAAGATGATGAGGCGCTGGGTGAAAGCTCTGGTTGGAATGATACTGAGCTAGCCGTGTCATCTGAATAAATTGTAGGAAGAGTTGGGCCATGAAGTTGGTATCGGCCGGATGTGCTATTGTTGGGAATGGCTGCGAAGCCATCCCCACATCTCCTAAAAAATGATCGAAGGAAACTGGTGGAGTATGGGTTCCAGCGTAGGTCTCAGGTGAGGCACTGGGCTGCATTGTCCAGTTTTTCCTACTGTCATTAATGTTTCGAGTATTATTGACAAATGCTGGATAGCGGTGCGTGGGTTTGTCCAGAAGATAATTCCTTCTGGTTTCAGTCTTACTGGTGTGGTAAGTAGTGTTTCTGGTCTGAGGTGTTTTGTTACAAGTGGCGTGGAAAGAATTCGAGGATCGTGAATTTGGTGAATCTTCGTAAGCACTCGTCATTACCGCGAATGAAATGTCGGTCTGTGACGGCACTTTGTTCCCGTTGGTTAGTAGGTCGCTTGTGCGTGTAGCTTGACTTTTACGACTGGTTCTTTTCTTGGTATTCGGGCCCTTGCTTACTGAATGTTCACCAGGCTGAGGTCTCGCCATAGGTGCGATATAGGGGGTATCCGATTCCATTAGGAAGCTAGCCTCGGTGTTAGAGGTGAGAGATTTTTTCACTGATCTTGACTGAGGCGTTGTGCCGGAGCCAGAAGCAAAGGCTATTGATGTTACCACGCCAGGAGATGCATTGTCGTTGTCTACTTCGACACAGCTAGTTGTTCTATCTAGTATACCATCATCCCGAGTTATTAACTGAAGAGTCGGACTGCATGTTGTCTCTGCTCTTGGTGTTTGTGGAGTAGGATCAGAAGGAGATCTTTCCAAAGGTGTCCGATCAGGTTTAACCAGTACGTCTTTGAATGGAGTATGCTGGGTTATGGCGAGCTGACTCTGCATGAAATGGTGTGCATGTTCTTCGAGAGAAAACTTAAAAAGTATGGGGCAACACCGTTTCGGTGTCTTCTTATTTAGTCGTAGACATTTGCATTCGACGTTAGTCATGTTGCAAGCGTTCATCAATGTAGCTCTTACTTTAGCCAAATTAAGTTTATCAGGGATATTGAAAACTATAGCATTTTTTAATCTACGCGTTCGTTCATGAGCCTCAGACGCGATACAGGAGATAAGCTGTCTTACTCTATTCATTTGAGCCGGATCTAGTTTTCCTGATGGGTTGCAGATATAATCTAAAGAGGCTATATGGTCTTTAAGCGGTCCGATATAGTCAAGCGTTTGTTTCATTTCAGTTAGTTGAAGTTCAAGAGATTTAATCTTATCATTCATTTGTTCAATGAGGCTGGCAACTGTGGGGGCAGTGTCTTGTTTTCCTCTCTGTGCTTTACTTTTTACTCGCGTTACTCGCGGAGTGGCCGGTACGCTAACTTTCGCTTGTCTCGAGCGATTATATCTTGTTGGAGTCATAGTAACTAGTTCCCGTCAATGACAGGGTTACGGAAAAGCGTGCTTAAGCGACGGGTTTGAAACAAGGACGAGTAGCTTGCAGCGATGCGAGATAACTAATTCGGAAACGAATATGGAAGCACTGAGGAGAATGGGCCCTGGCTAAGTGGACACAAAACACATGCAGTTAGGGCTTACCGCTTTCAGGTCACGTGTTGGGTTCAACCGCGCAGTCCAATGTTGCCAACGCGATGAGTCACAGGTGGACACAGTACACGCGCGGGGTTTGCGCGTCTTTATTGATCGGGTTGCGGCAAACGCGGCAAACGCGTGATTTGGGTGGGTTTTGTGCGAAGTTGGCCTCGTACGGGTTATAAGCGGTTCAGCTGTGACCGTATAAGTGGTGGTAATTTTCTTCAATATCTTCCTTACGCATCAGCCGATTGAGGTGAATGAGGGTTTATTAGAGAGCCCTCAGAATGCTCTTGAAAATGTGGCTAAAAGTAGCCTTGTTGATCTCGCAGGTAATGAATTTTCGCGCGTACGAGTTTTCCCGGAAACCACTCAAAGTGTAAGTAGATCAAGGAGGAAGAACGGTAAGGTGTATATCCAGGTGTTTAAGTGCGATTAAAAGCACTCGCTTGGCTGAATCGAATGAGTATTTGCGCTCAACTGAGAGACGAAATGTGTTTGCACAGTTAGATAAAGTGTAACAGAGCCAAATTTGATGCGACCGCAACGCACACACCCTGAGACATGCAGCGTTGGATTCCAATCAGTAGCCGGATATGTGCGGTCCGATCGGCTGGCTCGTTCAAAACTTCGAAGTCGCATGGGACTAACAGGTGTCTATTCGTTATCGCTGCCTATGCACCGACAAACTTTAGCGATGACTCAGTAAAAGACGACTTCTATCGCCAAATAAACGAACTCCTTCGCCACGGAAGAAGCTCGGACTCTGTAGTGCTGGCTGGGGATCTGAACGCTCAAGTTGGAAATTCATCCACAGATGAGCTGCAATCTGGGCGGCCGACATGGTATAGGCTCCCACAATGATAACGGTGAGCGGTTACTTCATTAGTGTGAGGATGCTCGCTTATTTCTTGCGAGCACTAATTTCCGACAGAGCACCCGCCGGAGGGTGACTTGGCGCCCACCAGCCTCGAACCAGCTATGGACGCAAATCGATCACAGTGCGTTAAGTTACCGACGGAGAGGCTGCGTCCAGAACTGTCGCTCGGAGTAATGAAGCCTTAGGAGATCAGCTGCTTCCATTGCTGACCGCGTGCACCCATCAGCCGTGACTAGTGCTGGAACCCCTCGCTTTACCTTTCGAAGGCCGTTAACGTGCCTGTACAGGAGTTCGCGATTCATGCAGAATCGCTTCATTAACTTCTGCTGATGAGTGACCTTGTCTTCGCGGATCAGTTTCACACAGAAGTTACGATGGGTCACGTATTCAGTCCAGGTTTCGGCATTCGGGCAGTCCTGGTGATCTCGCCATGCCAAATCCCTCCGGGACATACATTTACGTGTCCTGCTCCTCAGAAATGAATTAGGCTTGTTTTTATGTTGGAAGGACTTCTGCTCTGATGCGTGCAATACCACTGTACTAAATGTCCGTGTAAATGTTTCCCAGGCAATATCTGGGAGGCATTCGGTTAAGAAAGTCCAAGACGTATCCTTAACAGGCTTAGACAACACATTGTAGTGTGTGACAGTATGCACTTTATCCTCCTCCGTTTCTGGGTACTCCGCATAGCAAGTATAGTCGAAGAGTAAAGTAACATGATCACTACGACCCAGTGGTGTGCTTGTAATTATCCCGCTAACCATGACTTCTTCGTTAGTGGGCACAAGATCCAGTATCGAAGGCTTGTTAGCAGTTCGAAATCTGGTGGGAGAGGTTACGTGGTTGTAAAGAGGGTGGCTTGCAATTAGCTCTTGCAAGCAGGCTTTCAGCTGCATACCGTCGGTTGCCGGCGTTTCTATGTCATGCACGTTAAAGTCTCCCGCGATAAGAATGTGGGTGTAGGACTTGTTCAAAGCAAACTGGAAAACGTGGTTCAGTTTGGAGTCCATTTCCGAAGTTGAGTTTGGTGGGCGATAAATCATGGCTAGTAGCCAAGTGTCCTTGTTTCGCAACCATAGACGGCACCAAAGCGAATCGGGAGCTCGGATTTCCGGGTGGTCGATAACTTCTCATCGGAGGTTTATATTATAACATAGAATCACACCGCCCCCCTCCGGTTCTATCGGTCCGAAGCAGTGACACCGGGTAAATTGATCTCAGAATCGATTATCTCAGGGTTTAACCATGTCTCTGTAATCATAACGAGGTCCCGCGGTTGTGAGGCATGGAGTTCTCTAAGTTCTGCCAACTTGCTCAGAAGGCCTTGGACGTTTGTATACATGCAAGATAGGGCTTTTGTTGTTAGGAGTTCATTGATAGATGTCAAGACTGTGTTCGCTTTTAAGCCGACCGTTAGGTGGTCGGCAATTAATCGTTTTTTGGTTTACGTATTTCAGTCGTGTTGCATGGCATTATTAAGCGTTCCTGAACAGACGTTTCACTGGTGCTGTGCTCGGTCCTCCTGTGTGCTGTGGGCGCAGTTGTGTTGGTCTCTCCGCAGAACTGTGCAGATAAGGAATTTGCTGCGTTTGCAAGTTCCGTTGAATTGTTTCCGACTTTTGGTCGTTTGCCTGCTGCTTTTAGCCGGATCTCTGTTGGCAGCCTAGCTCGAAACTTTAACCAGCTATCCAACAGAACTTGCGTCATTTCCTCGCAGTGTAGTATTACTTTAATTAGCCTTGGATCGCAGCCATTGTAGTTAGGTGATGACGGAACTCTTGTCAGGGATTTGGCAATAACGTTGTCTACAGAGAGTGCTTCGCGGGTGTAGCACCACTGCTCTCGGTCATGAGCTCGTGCATCGTGATCAGAAGAATGTAGAAGCTCAGGAACACCATGAACAAATATTGTTTATGTCAGACGCTAAGCAGTCTGAAAACAATCCTAATGTGAAGAATAGCAGGAGGAGAAGGTCTTCGCGACACAATTAATACGGTGGTATTGCTTTTCGTATAAAACTTAGTAGGCGGTTACGCCGCTAAATATTGTCACAAGTTCAGTAGTTGGCTCTACTGTGCAACCTAGCAAGATATAAATGATTATCTCTGATTGACAGAGATCCAAGTAATGCCTATCATAAACGCTTGTCCAAAATGTTTTACTACACATTTATGGTTTACTGAAAATACACGCTAAATATGTAGGGATACTTAGGCTTTCCGAAGTATTCGATATGTAAAACTACAGATATTTGGATCATCGCATGCTTTCACAGAACGACCGAATGAGTAGATGTTTTTTAACCACATGTCTGTGATTGGCTCAGGAAGCGCGATCTCAATTTGAAATATGATACCTCTTGATGTTAATGTGGAAATGGCAGCTGCGCCTGTTGATTCGTAGGTGTTTTGTATTATTTAAGTGGACAATTTCTTAAACTGCTTGAGTATCTTGCCTCTAAATATACGGGTTTGTGCCGATGATTATGCTATGAATGCGACATTGCCAAGGCAGAAGTTGGACGCGAGTGGAACACAAAACAAACCAGCAGGGAGATTAATGTTCAAGCTGCTAATTGCCATTTATAAGGCATGAATGTAAGTCCATTTATCTCTCAGCTATTGTCCAGTTATTAAAGGTAAACAAATTTAAGGTAAGCTTTATTTGCACCGAGGGATACATTAGCCACATTTAGCCCCAAACTGCGGATATGTGGCAAAATTAGTGCAAAATAAGGAAGATAGAAACAAAAAGGGCATATCAAGCGCAGACCATGCACTTTTATGGAGAATATACAAGACTTGTTTTGGTAGACGGGATAGGGTCAGTCTCCAACATGCCAGCCAGTATTTACTTGTCTAGTGAGCTATGGAGTTTCTGCTAGGTATCCTGAAGGATTTTTCGGTGTGATAGCCAAAACCGAAACAGCGAACATTGAGCACAATACTTCGAATTGGAACTATTAAAATTGTGCACTTTGTTGCACGCTACAATTATATGGCTGGCAGTGTGGTTATGCGATTTTAGGTTTTGGAAATTATTTTGCGGATGCACCCCAGCGACGCACGCTAGCCTTGCCAGTAGTACCTACATCTTCTACCTGCTACCTAAGTTACTAACATCAGCCACATTAATCAAAGCTGTTGGTTTGGATACAACCCTCTTTTTGAAGTAAGTGATACTGAAAATTAGCGAAATTAAATTGATGTTTAATAGTAGACGACTTTTCTGGTGAAATATTGGTAATCTTTCATCGGTTGTTTTTAGGTTCTTCGCCTACCTTGAGTCATGGCCCTGGCTAACGTTCTGCAAATGCTTTTACTAGTTGCAAATTTTAAAAGATACTCACTAACAACATTATACCAAATTAGAAGAATTAGTCTTTATCAAGTTTTTGATTATTAAAGCGCTTTTTCATTGTTGATAAGTGGTTAATTACACAAACCATATTAAATATCCCCACACTTTTGGCATGCGTTCAGGTCTCCATACTAAAAGAAGTTTGTTTTTTTACCTCGGTAAGTTACAAAAGCTTTATGCGCTCCTAGGCCCTAAAGAAATTGGCAACATAAACCTTGTAACCCTATTTGCTTTCAGGCTTGCTGCAAAGTTATGGTATTTTTTAAACATATAATCCGCCCGTAGCAACTAGAGTGTCGCACGTATGCTGACAATGCTCTTTAGCTACATTTAACTTAAAATATCGCGGTGATAAGGTGGACGAAACAATTAATTTACTTAACAGGTGATCAGCGGTGGTTGACAAGGATGCAAATTACAAATCAATAAGTACTGAAATATCCTTATTTAGTTCTGAGAATATGCTCTCTTCAGTTGATGCAGTGAAATATCTAATTTTTGTGTGTACAGTAGTCAAAACATTAATCTGTTCACAATTCTGGGACATAAATCAATAGATACACAAAAGAGTTATGTCCCACATAACCTAGTATACCAATAATGGCATGTTCCAATCGGCAACACAAGCATAATTGCATTGCAATGACGATTAAAATATTATGACCGGAAAACCTTACGCATTGCACACAAATGTGATCTTCCTGCGAATCGCAGGGATAGGAAAGTCCAGTTGACAAAATGTAGTTGAGACAATTTAGCTTGAATAAGCTGCTCCACTATTGTGGTTTTGGTATCATGGGCGTAGGAATGGAAAACATTTCGTGACTTAGGAAACAGGCTCTGCAATTTTCTCACCTTCTCCAAACATTTGCTTTATCAGGTTGCAAAAGCGAAGTAATTATACGGATTCATCACCGAAACTTTCTTCCTGCCTGAAACACTGCTTAAATTCTTCGAGATAATAATACGTCCGACTCTGGAATACGCTACTATGGTTAACAGACAACTAAGAGAGATAAAAGCTCTGGAAAATATCCAACAACCATTTACCAAGCTGGTCATGGAGCGATGCTCAAACTCGCGTTATTGTGACCGCTGTTAACAACTCCAAATCGATCCGCTTTGTCTGTAACGCTGAACAACCTCCTTCTACAACAGTAGTAACAAAAGGAAATTACACAGACAGCACCGCACTTGAGCTACCTAAAGCTGCCGTCTGCCCAATAAGAATTGTCAGCTACTTCTTACCCTCACAATTTGCAGGTCATAAATGTCGAGCGAACCTCTTTTTAGATTGATACTCCGACTTGTGAAATAAACTACCCCTACAGATACGCATGTGTTAGAGGTCATCTTCTAAAATTCTCTATAGACTTTTCTCGCTACAGCAAACGCGTTGAAAATCTTTGGCTCACAACAATCTCCAGAAACATTGATGGAAGCGGGAATGAATAACATATGCGCAGCTAAGTGCTTAAAATCAGCTTGCCCACTCCATATCTTTACCCACAAAACCAAATCCTGTGTCCGTGCAACCTGTTCTCTTCCTATTTTATCTACTCCTGAGACTCAAAGCAGCAAGTTTTGATACAAATATTGTTACACTGTACATATTAGGTGGGCGAGTCTAGGACCAAAGAGAAAATCCATGGTCAGGACTGTTAGTTTAAAAGTTATATTACTATTATTTACTTATGTCGCTAAACCATAAAGTCTATTCACGGTACGTATGATCGCTCCTGCATTTCAGCAAATATAGCATTTATTTATTTACTTAGCATCTGGTTAAATATCCTGTATTTGGCCTCATGGGTCTGTGCTAACAAAGGAAGCATTGCTAATAATTTTCGATTCGGATGTTTCACTCTTGTAGCCGAGCAATTTTCAATCATTTGGCACACACTATAGGCGCGCACACTACACGTGGCACATCGCGCGATGGGAAAGGATTGGTATGCCACTCGAAGTTTACCGGTCGGCAAATCCGTTTGATTTGTAGCAGACTCAGCTTGTGATCAGGAGATAATGAAAGATGGTCTGGGTCGCGTGCAGTCAACCCACCGCATCGGATGGTTATCGTCTGATGCTTGCAATGATTTCCGTTGTAACTCAAGATGGTTCAAATCTGAATAAAGCGGTTGGCTTTATAGCCACCACATGATCAGCTGAATGGCATTTTATCAGCCTTGCTTCAAAACTAAACCTCACAACTACAAAACTAGCAACTATTTCTCAACTTACATGCAAAGTTTTATTTAATTACACATACAAGTAAGGCCGTAACTATAGAATTATGCCGTAAATGTCCCTACTCCATGGGTATTTAAACTAAATTATTACCGTTCAAATATACTGCACTGTTTGTCAAGTTTAGACGGTTTACGTAGATTTTGAAACAGAAACAGTAAAATTAAAAGACAAGAAAACCTAACAAATAGTTATGGTGTTAAAATGTTTGAGGTATTGTTTAAAAAGAAGCCAAAAGCTGAAGAGGAATTAGTTAAGTAAAGGAGGTGTTCCCTTTATTACTCACGTTTATCCGGTTAACAAGCAAAACGCTTAACCGTAGGTTCATTATACAAGTGTTCCGGAAGAGAGATCTAATGCTGTATAACCAGATGCGTCAAACCAATTTTCATCCTATTCCTCTCAGACAGCGGTTTTTGAAACTTAATTGGTGGACCGCGGAGGTTACGTAACTTGGCGAAACTAAATAACGAAGACAAGTCCGTACCGATCTTTCTAGGCAAGATTCGGTCAACGAACAGCATGACCCCGCTGATTAACTGTTAGGGCATTAAATGTATTACAAAACTAAATAGACTTTCGGAATATGTCTGTTTCCGTAAATTATGCAATAATCTAACACTAATTGGCAGACCCACTTCCAAGTCCATTTTGTCTTGGTGGACAAACCTGAGAAATTATCTCAGCTGAGGTCGCACAAAAACCAAGAATAGCTCTACGAGCATATCAGCAGTTAATACTTCAAAAGACTGGCGAATATTAAATATCATACATAAGCTTTCACCAGCAGCTAACTTTCGATTAGCGCCAGTGAAAAGCTGATGGGCAAGCGACAAAAAGTTAAGCTGGTGAGTGAAAACATGGATCTCATTTCAGACAACAACTTGTCGTGTTGTATGAAAAGCAGCTCCTGATTGGAGAACTGCAAACCTTTTCTACTTTATAAGCATAAATGACAAGACAAAACCATACAGCGCCTATCCAAAGCATACTGAATTGCTTCATTATCGTGAAAGTATATCATTGATATTTCAGTGCCTAAAGTTATCATCAAACATTAGCGAGAGAATTCCGATTGCCAAGGAAAAGCCATTAACAGAACTCGCCATGGGTGCTCAAATCGTTACGACCCAAGCGTACACACTGCAGTTTCCGAAAAATTTGTTTATGGTCACGTATCACTACATGAATGCTGAAGATTTGCTTAGCGTCATAAAGGAGTGGGCGGGATTGTCGGATCTGAACTGGTCGATGAAGGATGCGACATCGGTTGGGTTGGAAGTTTACCACTGGCGAGTTGGATAGAGCTAACCACTGTGGTAACAACAGAGAGTTCCAGGAACCATGAGGTTTGTAGTGAACCCACTGGCGAATTTGGTGTGGTATACAAGGCATGCTAACTCCAGGTAAATAGGTTTTCTGAGAAGATGATATGAGATGAACCCAACTGTTCAGACACAAGAAATGTAGGGTTTGATAAAACAACCAATAAAGCGATAAAGGTATATCCACATGTCACATCCGACAAGCATAGTATTAACGGCAAGCCCACTGGGCAGGTGGGTATAACTTTCTAATTATGATTACGCCAGGAAATTGGCTACTAGGGAAGAATTTCCGACAATACACTTAGGGGTGAACCAAATTGTTTAAACAACGAGGACAATATTGCTAATAGTGCCAATAATGATTTCGACATGTTTCATCCAGCAAGCCTTCAGTAACTTTATCGATTTGTAATAAAATGCGTTAGTAAGGATTTGGGCCAAAACAGATGTGGAAAGTTCGAATATGTTATTTTGCGACGTTGGTAATTTCTTTACCAGTTTTATTCAATATAAGAGGGATACGTGACAAAAGCTATAAGCAATGCAGAGACACAAATTGTCCTTAAAACGGCATTAATGTAGCAACAGAAGAATTCCTAGTTAAATGTGGGTGGATATTTCGGCGGTATTGGGCTTTTCTCTTTCTAAAAGGTTGACAACTTGTTTTGTGGAATGGGACAGGTAGTACTTTAGGAATAAGGTAACATGTACCTGAGCGAATTCACTATGCAATATTGGAGCATATATGGGTAAAATGTGAAAACTGCTAGGACATTGAGGCAGTGGTATGATTTTCATGGTGCAAAGCTTTCAAGAAATAGGTGAGAAGCGGCTCTCTAAAGGGATGCATAAAGAAAATAGCCACCTGCTTAGTATGGCTCAGAGTATAATCATGGACAATGGGGAAAAAACAGCCCAACTTAACTGAAAATGCTTGGTTCATTTCACATTGGAAACAGTGTCTTCACAGTTAAAGGTTTGATAAAGTGAGTGCAGTTGTTCAGGGAAAATCCTGTGAACATCATCTCGTAGAACGTAGCGTAGGTATTTAGTTTGCTTCTTGGTCCGTACCGTTATAGTTGTCGGGCCAAAACAACTTTCAAGATTAGTGATTATAGATGTCCATGAACGGTCAACTTAGTATTAATGGAATTTTTGTCAACAACCGCAGAAAAGTGGTAATCAAGCAATATTTACTAACAGAAAAGCACGCAATCCGCAAATAAGTAACGGAAATAATCATATAAATGTGGCCGTTTTATTTGCTTATTTAAGTATACTTGCATTGTCAATACAAATGTCAGATATTTGCATCCGTGAACAGGATAAAGTAAGCGACGTAACAAGTATAATGATTAGGAAGCGAGAACGAAGCAAGAAACATGTGAGACGGAGCTGTGAGGGAAATAAAACTAGTTTAAAACAAGATGTTCCCTTTATATTGTCAAACAGGAAACTCAGAAGACGTAGATTGCGAGATTACGTCGCCATTTCGTGCATTCTTAACAATGACAACGATTTGCAACAATATGTGTACGTGAACAACCGACAATGTCAAAGTGATAGTAAACAGCTCTGCATTAGCGTTACTATGGGAGGCATAAACTCACAGACAGCTGTTTTTGAATGCACGGGGGCGATCGCTAGCGATCCATAACGATGGCATCAAATAGCCTAAGCTTGTGAGGCCGCCGACCGCCCAGTAGGACAGTGAATGGTTTATCAGGATTGACCCGGTGCTCAATGATAAGCAAGTGCTTTGTGACTGCGGAAGCAGCTCGGTTTCCCCGTTCAATCGTCGGTACAGATCCATTCCGCGGCATAACCTCTTGTGAAGGTGTTCATTGACTTTGGCACCTAGACTTCGGTTACTGCGCCTAGCCTATCTGTCTCCACAGCTAAAGGTGAACTTAAATAGTGAGTGGGACATGCATTGCCTCGTCGTCGGTGTCTTAATGGAACCAATAAGCATAGGTCCTGTGGATGTGAGCAACCGCAGTTCCGCAGCATTGTAAGCCCATTTGCTGGAAGTCCTTAAAGGTTTCTCAGTGTCCTGCATAACGTGAGCATCTTTGGAAGGTAGCTCGATGAAGATAAGCTTCTTCGCACTGTTGGCACACGATCCCACTTGGTTGCTTTAGTGTCACACTTAATGAATTGCAACGGGTAACAATTGGAATGTAGCGTAATGCAAAGAAAACCCTTTCTGTTTCTATGACGTCAGGAGTGCAGAGCTTTTGCGCCCCAGGGAAGAGTGTCCGGACGCGAGAGCGATTGTAATGAATAGGGGAAAAACTCGTAAATGCGGTTACTGACTGGTCCAGGTTGGCTTCCTCTAAACAGTCCTTCTAATGAAACCGCCTAGTCGCAGTGTAATCAGTATATTCCAAAACAGAAGACAATAATCTCGCTCATTAGCACGCATCACCGTAAGGCTCTGCTGCAAGTTGTTGTGCATCTTGGTAGCATGCTCAGTGTCCACGTCCAGATCCATTATTAGCAATACACCACCAACATAACGCTTATACTTAGTCGCCGATCTTATTATGTCATCTACGTTTTTTTCATCATGCTCATGAATACGCCAGCAAAAAGTGGACCTAATGGGCTACCCACTGTCAAAACAATCTATCTGCCGATATGCCTTCCTTTGAACTTGGAGTTTGATGTTTTGTGTGAATAAAAGAACTACCTTATACAACAATCCCGTGAGGAGATGAACTCGAATATCGCGGTATGAGATAAACCCGCATAGATAGTCAACGTTCTCGTTCAAATGGATGTTAAGGAAGAAGGATGGAACATCAAGGGAACACATTTGCTTTCCAGACAAAATTATACGCTCCAAGTATGGAAGCAGTTCGAAGGTAGTTGATAAGACATGCTTTACTATGAATTTTCGGATTGGCTCATGCCAGTTGTTCAGCCGTTTGGCAATGGCGTGGTACGGTGAATTCACCATTAAGCTAATTGGTCGCATGGGCATACCAGCTTTACGTAGTTTGGGCAAACCGTAGTCTGTGGAGTATGGGTACCAACCGGTTTAAGCCCCCTGTATTCGTCGTCAGAGATGAGTTCATGGAGCCTTAGGGATTATAATTCACGACACCACTGCTTTTTCACCAAACGGACAGTATCAAATGCGGCATGCTGCTTGAGGTTTGTGCTGTCAGATAAGAATTTTCCATTTCAGGTAAGTAATTTGGCTTGTTTAGGATAATAACTCAGGAGTTTCATCAGGCTTTAATACAGCAATATCTTTGTTGTTTTCTAGTTCACCTGATGCCTCATAATACTATGCAGTGAGACACATCCATTGTTGTATTCGCACGTTGAAGAAATTATGCGAACTATCTACTACTTTGTTCTTTAACCAAGCTTCATTGGCAGAGGAATTTGGATTCAGTGCGGACAGTTGGCTGTTGCAGTTCTCAAAGATGGCGTCAACGGATGTCTAGTGAATCTGGCTAGACGGCGTCTTGAACCCCAACCTGAATGATAAAACCTCGAGCTTCAGTTGATTTAGAGACAACGATGACGTGTTATGCACAAAATTGGAACAATCAAGGTGGAATTCGCTCTTATGTTACTCAACCGAAATGTACTTTGGAACTTGAGAGTTGCAGATTGTCTTTCTGTTTACCTGGTGGCAATAGTTCTCGAATTTGACTCAACACACAAGCGGTAAAGAATCACTCAACACTAGGTAGCGCTGGGCCGTTTCCCTAAGCTGGTTAATCCTACGTAAACAAGTTTCTTTTTGTACTAATGTCATTCTACCCAGGTTGGAGATAAATCCTGCTCTTTCGTAAGAGTTTTTGGGAACTCACTTGGAACGCAATGATCAGAAACACACCGATTGATGAACTTCAGGCGTGTACGCTTGTAGGACAGTTTTCCTTTAATGCTCACTGATCGGTGGAGTATAGCCAAAATGGCGGCATAGAGTATTCGGTTTAGCCTTTAGGTCTGCTCCGGTGGCTCATATGCAGAGCTACTTACGATCTCTTTGACACTGTTGGTTGTTCTTTTATATATCATTGTTGCATCATTTTGTGATTGATAAGCATACACAAAATAGGGACCTAACCTCACAATATACGCCATCCGCTTTTCCTGTTTAGAATTAAAAGGAGGTCAGGTGAGATGCTAGTATACTCATTAGGACAATCGATACGTAGGCGAATGAACGATCAGAAAATGGTAGGGAAAAGAACACTGCAATAACCTTGGCACTTTAGAAGATTAGGCAAGTGATACTGAATGTGAAGACATTAGCAATGGACACAAAAGCTTTTGGGCGCGACTTCACTATACTGGATATCTCATGCCTAGTGATAGTGCTGGTAGACTTGATGCACAACCACTCACTTCCAGGACATGTGAACAAATTTAACGGCATTTGCACAATTCTAAAAAGTGGGTCAGGCTTCTAGCAACTTTTGGTACTACTTGTAGAACCTAAGCGTCGCACAGGAACGGTGTAATTTGGCCAGTTTCAAGTGAGTGCAAAGCCTTGCTTCTGTCTATGAAACATTTAGCTGGTGGGCTGGCGTCCACAAATAAAACAAAACAGTTTGTCTTCAGTGCAGACAATACTATTTTATTTCGTTCGAAAAGTATCTTTCATGCAAGCTTTCACCCAAGGAGAGGTTAAGTAGATCAGTTCCTATTAAAAACAAGACCTCTTTTTGCTTTCGAAAATCATTTGTCAGGTAGTCTTACGACCAAGAATTGGTCAGGTCGGACAGTAATTAGTAAGAACAAAGTTTTGCATTTATTTCACAAAGCACCACTCAGACAGGTTAGCATTGAGGTAAGCAGTAGAGGCGCGTGATACGCAGTTTTGATTTCGTCAGCACCATTTTTTACGTAGATTAATCCGGATAGGACTTTGGTTGCACATTCGATTTCTGGAAAATCAGTAAATTTATGGCTACTATCGCTGATCACTATGAGGTAACAGAAAAGTTATGGGCGGTTGGAAGGTTACCAGAGCGGCAAAATGCAAGTCGCGGTCAGGATGCGAACCTCTGCCTAGCGGTTGGTGGGCTGATTTGTATCCCACTAGATAAAGTGTAAGTGCTACGAAATTAAATTGTAATGATAGAAGAAGTTTATCTGTTACATTCTGCCTTATTCTAACGCATTGTAATTTCTGACAGTTTTGCCTCTGCAACATTTGCCACAACAATGCGACGGTAATTCTAAGAGAATACTACAGATTGAAAAACGAAAATCCAGCGAATACCGTACGGTTCAAAACTTTTGGATGTGATGTCATCTTTCGGCACGTACAACTGATCACATAAAGATGATTTCTGATAACGATTCATTCACACTTGAATCGGTTCAATTTACCATTGTTTATCGCACAGCATAAGCATGCGCACTGCGCGTGGCGCATCGTACGAGGTAGGAAAGTTGGAATGTCACTGTTCGTTTGGCAGCGGCAAATTCATTTGATCAGTAGCAGAGATTTTATGATTCTTTATTATCTATGGACAGTTCGGATCATATGGGGTCAACTGACTGCATCAGATGAATCTTTTTTCTGTTAATCCTACCGATATCTAGGATAGTTACCTTAAGAGCAAGCAAGGATAAACCGATTCGTGATGTAGATGCCTTATGATCAGCTAGAAGGGCTTGCTGCGCCTAAGAACTGAACTTAAACACTCCTGAATTGCAAGTTTGACACAGCACACATACAAAATTATATTTCTATCTATACATCCCGCCTTCCAGGACCACTACGAAATCTGCGTTAGCACGAGGCACACCCATGGGTACATACTCTTTTATAGATGCTAATAAAAATTATGCCCTGAAATTAAAGTTTACTTTCTCAGGTGTCTAGCACGATTAGAATAACCATTCCTTACAAAGTATTGCTTTTTAATTACATTATGTTTCAATACCAACGGACACCGCAGTTTTTTGGATTACCTTGGTGGATACAGCTTTTTCTTCAGGATTGCTGCTTTATACGGAAGATTTCTGTGTTAATTGTGCAGCAAAACTTCCATTTTGGAGCCATGTTCAGGCTGTGCAAATTTGATGCTTATTCTCTGGCTAATTTCGGAGTTTCATTAATTGGCCCAACTGCAGTCCGTGTCCCGCCACCTTCGATTTGTTCTACCGTACTCGGTCATCATGACCACCAACCGGTAACCCGAAAAGAATATTTTGTGCTAATCAAACTTGTGCTAAGGTAGTAAAAAGAGGGTTGATTGTACAAATTGCCAAGACCGGTACCATTAGGAATGCGTCAGCGTCAGTAGAACCGACATAAAGAAATACAATACGCCGTGTTCGCTTTGGTTCTGTCAGAAGTGCACGATGGTTCCACTAGTAAAATGCATACTAGGGTAAACACAAAATTACGACAGCCTAGTCGCCGGAACTGGACATCATTTAAAGGAAAAGATTGCTTCGCGCAAAGCGACAATAGCGCTACTTGCACCTCATCCGTCTCTCAAACTTGTTGCTTCGAAACCAAGGGAGTGTTATGCGTCCACACGGTCACGCCGTACTAGAAACCTTGGGAACCACGAACCAATTCTTCATCGGGACCGATAGATGCATGCCTACCCTCACCGCCCACATTCCCTTATCCAATGTATTGATTGATGGAACATCGGTAACACACCCCCTTCGCATTGACCAACGAAGTCCGATGTGCTCCAATGACCCATCCACCTATGCAACCGTTGCTGCTCGATAATTATATTGAGCACCAAGACAGATGAAGGGCCAGGTGCAACCAACAGAGACGTCAGTAAATCCCTAGCTAACGTGCTTCCCACATCACCGACGAACAGGCGGAACTATCGGGCCTTAACACTTAAATGCACCAATGTTCCTGAGTCAAAGGCAAACTCCTTAAGGGGTAAACATCCGGATCATTTAAAGCAATGGAATTTCCTTCGTGATAAAATCGGCATTCAAGCCAGCCCGCCTAATATATTATGAACAATGAACGATGCTTTATCTCGGAGAAAAAAGCATGCGCTTGACAAGTCCCGTAGAATAGTTGTAGTAAAAACTAACATTTAAAGGATCATCGAATGAATAAATCGTTATTTTAAGCGTATACCGATTTAAATGCACTACTGCGTAACGATATTTTGAAGTGGGTATGTGATGTGCACACACAAAATAGTATAAAGTGCTGTTGTAGTTCAGTAAATGCATGAGAAAGAAAAATGGTAACGACAGCGCTTACTCATGTGTTGCTTCATTTGACAGACGTGGTATGTTGATCCAATTTAGATACATCCAGGCTACTCACATGGACACTTCTGCATGTATCCTCACAGCCACTTTGCGGAGAGATCACTGCCACGTTGCGCAGAGGTCATCACCACGTTGCCGAGAGGTCACCGCCAAGGTGGGCGTCACTAGACATCCAACCTCTAATCATTACAATGGAACAATGGTAAATTATGGGCAGCAAATACGGATGCCTAACAAGTTCTGTAGGATAACCAAAAAGAGAACCACAACATGGTGAATAGAAAACAAAAGGGATAAAATGAAAATCGCTTTGTTGGACTCACGCCAGTGTTAACACAGAGGCGCGCTGAAAGAGCCAACCACAGTTGTATAGGTTAATTTTGGTATTGCTACTTTGGTCGCATTATCTCGTCCATCGAGACACACCAGTTATATCTCGTAGAGTAAGTGGGTTGGGGAAATATCAAGGCGTTTTTTAAACACAGGTAAAGTGAAGGAGGAAACAACATAATTTGAGAGGGCGTTCCAAAGCTGACACACACGAAGAGAATAAAAGTTTCGTCGACATTCTAGCAGACTGTATTGCGTGGCTAAATTGAACTGGTGACCCATCAAATTCGTGTTGTGGCTCAGTTGTAGTAGGTGACGGCATACACGGTTGGGGTTGCTTAGAATCTAGTAGGCCATAATAAGGTCGCCACCAAGAAGCCGGTACCGGCCACTGTATACATTTAGGGTCCTCCGTCTAAGATGATAAGGAAGGTGGGACAACCCTTTGACGTGCTTCATGGCTCGTCGCTGTGGAGTCTCGAACTCTGTAAGGTCTGGATTGTCCCATAGCTGCCACACTAGGATAGCGTATTCCACATGAGGCCGAACATATGCGTTAAGAAACTGCGAACAGACAAAGGGATCAAACCGCCCAAATGCACTCCGCAGCTTGCCAAAGTATTGGTTCCTGATGCCTGACGCATTTACAAATGGTTCTGAGCAGCCCAGAGCAGCCTGAAATAGTACCCCAAGGTCGCGCTCCTGGCTGACTGCTTGCAGGAAATGATCTCCTAGCTTGTATGTGATGTCCAGTTGGCAGCGAATATGAACCACCATTCACTTCTGCAAATTGAACTGTAGCAGAATGTGGAGTGACCATTCCTACGCTTTGTCCAGGTCTCGCTGAAGTGCATCGTGATATGCTGGGTCGGCGATTGTCCGCCACATCTAGCATGGTCAGCGGACAGCAATAAATCTGAAGTAAACAAACGCTTAAGCTCGTTAATAAACACGAGAAACAGACGCGGCCCCAGAACTGATCCTTGTGGAACTCCATCTTCGACATAAATCGGATCGGACAGCTCACTTTGAACTCTGAAATGCAGTTGCCGATCCTGCAAGAAATTCCTGATCCACCCAAGGACTGGATCACTAACTCCATAGCTTTCGAGCTTGTGAAGTAGGATGCGGTGGTCCAGTCGGTCGAAGGCTTTGGAGAAATCGAGCTAAATGACCTCTGTCCCTCTGCCTGTATCGGCTGCTTCCGTCCAACTACTGCGTGCCTTAAATAGGTTAGTAGTGCATGAACGGTGCTGCCGGCAACCGTGTTACGCGGGTGCTGTGATGTTGTGGCGTTCTAGATGGTCTACTAAAGCCTCAGAGATGATTGCCTCCAACCTGTTTGAGAGCACAGGGAGGAGGACCACTGGGCGATGGTCGGTGGGTTCCGAGCGATTACCGCTTTTGAAAATATGATTGAGTACGCCATGTTTCCACATGGTAGACACAGTTTGTTTATCCAAGCACGTTTGGAAGAAATGCGATAATGGCACGGCCAACATTGTTCCTGCTACGTTTAGCGCCCTTGGGTGAATATAGTCGATTCCGGGAGAGCTGTAGGTGCGTAGTGAGAGCAGTTTCTTCAACACAGCTGTGGCAGTAAAATCGATGTTAGTGAGTGTTGAAGTTGGGGATAGGGATGTGGGTATGTAACACTGGCGGACGTCTCTTTGGAAGGTTGGGGCATACTGCATTCGTAGGGCGTTGGCTGCCTCTTCGGCACTCTGTGCCACTCCGACTGGCGTGTTAAGTGGGGAGATACCGAGCTTCACTTTCCGGATGGTGTTAACATGCTTGTATAGGAGCTTTTTATTGTTGGCAAATTTACAGGCCAAATGTTGTTGGTGAGTCAATTTGTCCTCACGGACAAGCATGTTACAGTGGTTGCGCTGGGTCACGTAATCGCTCCAGGTTTCGGGACAAGGACGAGCTCTGTAAGTGTGCCAAGCTGCATTCCTTATTGACATGCGCTTGCGAGTTCTACTTCTGATGAAAGACGAGGGATTGGTGGAGCGAACCCTCTTTGTTTCCGAAGCACTTGTGATTAGATTGCTGACGCGCCCAACCAACTGAATCAAGGCGCTATCCGGAGTTACCTTACGAGTACTCCCAATCGGCCATCTGAACTAGGTTGTTCAAGATGTTGTAGTGTGTGATAGTACTTGCTTGTTTTGTGTGTTCCGCAAGATCTTAAGCGTAGCAAGCATACTTATAAAGTATGAGGCATGATCACCTAACCCTAGTGGGGTGTCTATAAATGGCCTGTCGATCATGAGTTCCTCATTTGTAAGTAAGAGGTCAAGTACCGATGGTTTGTTATCAGCTCTGTACCTGGTAGGTGAGCTGATGTGCTTGTAGAGCAGGATACTTGCACTAAGGTCTTGCAGTTCGGCTTTGTGTGTTTCGCTGGGTGATGCCCAGCTTTCCAAATCGTGCATGTTAAAATCGCCTGAAATAAGAACGCGGCAGTAAGTTGGGAGTAAGCATTATGGGGAGCCCCGGCAAGTGCGAGTGACATTGTGATCAATAGATTGTGCCGAGAGAGTCCTTTTGTCGGCATACCGCCAGTGAACTGAAAAGAGTAGAATATGCATATTTGCGGCTGTTCCATGGTGCCAGTGTGAAAAAAGTATTCAAACGACTACCACAAGGAGAGTAATAAAAACTTATTTTTGTTCATGGCGTGCTCCAGCTTCCGAGAACCAGCAAAGAAGAAGCCCACGCTCATGACCTGGAAGAATGGCGTTACATCCATGCACCTCTCCGTGCGGGCGACGTCATACTTCATCTGATTACACGGTTACCTGTGGCAGCAAACTACGGAGACAGTGGCCCGAGGATGCTGAAGCTAACGGTGGCCGTGAACTTAATTCATGGCCGGCAGTTACTCCTCAACACACACCCTTCGGAACTATGACTGAAGACAATAGTTAGAGAGTAGCGGCCACTTTCTGTTTCCGCGGAAAGGACACCACCCGCGACTCAATAGAACCATAACAGCGATTCAGAAACCTGTGCTCTAAAACCTGTAGCTATCGAGAAGTTAGTCGATGGACTACATAACGCAGCTGCAAGTGAGACCAAAAAGTGATTGCATTGCTATCGAGATTTGGCAATTCACCCAAAAAGCGATGAGTTGCCGGCCTCTCATCGGTCGACACAAATCCACAAGCATCATGTGCTCCTAGGCAACAACTCTTGACATCCGGAAACCTTTCCTATATTTTCACCAACGCTAAAGGCTTACTGAGGAAAATTTCCGGAATTCGGCTGCGTTCAGAATCAAAAACCTGCGACCTCAACGTTGTAACGGAAACATGGTTACGCCCTGATAGAAGTGACATGGAGATCGAACTACCAGGCATGTCCATTATTCGGCACGATCGACCCAGCAAAGGTGGAGGGGAGGCTCTGTACTTCCGCAATGACCTCCAATGGGAGCTCGTAGTGGATTCGGTCAGAAAGTTACATGATTCCATTTGGTGTCGTCTACGTTTAAAAGGCGGCGACGTTTGCTAAGTGGTGGTAACGTACCGTCCTCCTTTCTCCACACCAGAGGTTGGTTGCCATCTGGAATTCTTAATAAGTATGGTGATAAACAGAATTTACAGTCACATTCTCATTACCGCCGACTTTTCATTCGCACTCTGGAATCCTAAGCAGCTTCTGGAGAAGAGTTGAAGACCAATCTACAAACGTTTGACTCCACGTGCCCTCTGGATGACCACATCAACACTCACACCCGATTCCGAGAAAAAGATAAGCCTTCGATACTTGATAGGATATTTACTAACGAAGAACTACTGGTCGAGAGGGTGACCGCCGACGTCGCACTGGACCGCAGCGATCATACAGTACTAATCTTCGAATACATTTGCTATGCGGGATATCATGTGGAAATTTCCGACTCAAGGAGAAGGTATGTACGGTACGACAAATTAGCTCGACTAAGTGAGACAGACAACTGGACCTTACTGACAGACGAGGCATCAGCTAGTGCATGAAAACATTTCGTCAGCCAGGTTAACTCTTTGGTTGCCGATGCGCCAGTGAGTTAGACCTTCCGCCCGAGAAACGTGGTCTCTTTTCTACGAAGTAAGACACTCAAGTGTATAGCGGTGCGTAATTCAGCTGGGTATATCTATAAACTCTCCCTGAGCACCGAGAACTGGATGGCCTATGCAACCCAAAGTAAACAATGTACTCAGATTATTCGGGAGGATAGAATGACTTTCTAGCAGAAGTTGGCAGTAGGTATGGCCTCAAAGCATACGCTTCTGTAGCAAAACCTCAACAGTCTACGTTAGGTGAAACGGGGTATTGCACCTTTTCAAACAGCGGACGGAGGAGGCGGTGAACACCCTGCGCCTACAAGACGCTGCAACATTTCAGTGCGAATACTGGCCACATAACCCTATGACAATGTCTGTTTGATCCCAAAAAAGCACAATCATAAATCCTTCACAGTCGAAACTGTCCTAAAAATGCTGGTGAGTACGCACACAGCTCTCCTGGAGTTGATAATATACACACGAAATCGCTAGCGGCAGTAGCAGAGAGTTTAGCTGAGCCTTTGGCTCGAATCTTCCAACAGTGTTTGGAGGAAATATAGGTGCCCGACGTATGGAAACATGAGATGATTACTCCTATTCACAAGAGAGATAGTCGTTCCAATTCAACCAACTACCGTCCCATAGTCTTACTACCGGTCTTCTACAAGTCACAGAAGCTATTCCTTTTAAAGTGCTAACGGCCTACTTGGACGAAATTAACTATCTCCCACAGGAACAGCATCGCTTCCGACGAAACCAATCGTGCATTACAAATCTACTACTAGCACGATCCAGCTGGACATAAGCGGCAGACACGAGCATACTAGTTGGTTTACTCTTGCTTGGTTTCTCACAGGCGCTCGACCGGTTAGACCATAACATTTTGCTCTTCAAACTGCAGACATTTGGCATTGGTGCTTCGCTCCTAATATGGATCAGGAGCTTTCTTTTGCACCGGCGCCTGGAAGTGCCTGTGTGTGAATCCCTGTCCGATCCCATCCGAGTTGAATACGGTGTACTACAGGGGTCGCTATAGGACCGCAATTATCTATGAGGTATAGTAACGATATTCCACGCCTCATAATCTCGAAGTGCCTGCTTTATTCCGATGTCAGCAAGGTGTGGAGTGTGAACAATACACTTGATGCTCACACAGTGCTTCGAGCTGAGCTGGATAAGGTACATGCGTCGTCAATGCAGTATCTACTTCTATTCAATGTGGAAAACTGCAGAGTGCTGCACCTACAACACAAGTTGATGAACTCCTACAAACTCGGCAACCAGGAGCTTCAAACGTCTTCTGGCGAGAAGGATCTGGGAGTTTTGGTACAGGTCGACCTTGGATGTTCGAATCAGGCTAAAACGGCGTCTAGGCGGTGCATCCAAAATTGGGCCTCCTGAAGCGTGCATTCGGACGATTCGGCCCTTCGATTTTTCCACAACTTCTCGGCTCAAACATACGGCGACATGTGGAATACGCGCTATAGGTCAGGCAACTATGACTGAGGAGTGATCTCACTGCCTTTGAGATACCCCGACGCCGGGCAACGAAGTATGTCAAGAGTCTGTATAATTTGCCGCACAAACGAAGGCTACAAGTGCTCGGGGTATTCAGCGCACAGTATCGACGATTGCGCGGGGACCTTATTTTGACTTATCAGATTTTGAGGAATCCCAAGCACACGTGCCTTTACATGCTAGAGCTCGGTTACAACAGCAATTTGTGAGGCCAATATCTCAAACTGGCAGGGCAACACAGTCGATAGGAATGTCGTCGGAATTTCTTTTCCGTACGCCTTTGCAGTACGTGGAATACCCTAATGGAATCTGCCAAATGTACTTCCACGCTACCAGAGTTCAAAGCCCGAGTTGATCGTGCACTTAGCTCGTTGCATCAACTTTCATGACCCATTACTCATGGATAAACACAAGTATCTGTAAAAGATTTCATTGACAGTCTAATCTCTAATTTCCTTCCACGTTTTTCACTTCGGGTATGTGTACACCAGGGCAGTAGCCGCAACCACCGCGCACACCACTTATTATGATAACTACCTCTTAAGACAGAATATCCAAACAAGCCATCTTCATTCATCGCGCGGTTCAGGTACTGATTTTGTCCCTGAGTGTTCGGCACCATACAGCGCACCCGCGTGCCACTTGCTGAACCTCCTCTTGTGCTAGCGCAGTAAAGATTAATATTTATCTCATCTATCCACACTGCTCGCTGTCCTTCTGCCTCCAAGTTTATCAACTTCCACACGTACGCCTTCCTTAGCCTTTTGTCAGCCATCGTTTTCATGGATTCCGATATTGAGTATCATTTATTTATTGTCATCGGTCAACTGTAGGCAGCGAGCGATTGTGCAGGCGCTCACGGCCACCGAGAACTCTACCTCCAGCCGTAACCGAAGAGTTTCCGAGGTAACCATATGGTCCGATTCCACCCATTCCACCAAGTAATCCAGGTGACTATCGGAGAGACACATTCGTGGCGACGCGCTACGATCTCTTGTCGGCTCATACAATTATACTGTTCTACTCTAGCTTCTACATGGTTTCACATTTAACTGTGACAGAAATGCAGTGTCCATCCAGTCGATGCACACTTTATGTCTTGAGGATAAGGGCCTTTACATCACACGGATGACGGGCGTATGTTCCTCTTCTTCCCATTGCGCGTAATGTGATTTTAATGTTAAAAATCAATATAGCTCAAAGTAAAGACAAATTGGTAGGTGAACTATGAGCAAGTGTTTTTCGCCTTACTCGCTGCGTGCGGTTCCTGTGCAACCAAACTGGAGGCAAGCAGAAGTGAAAACTCCGCTGACCAGAGACGGACTATCGGAACCGTATGGACGTTTCCACTTATAAGTCAGCCGCATGAAGTCACCTTGAGGTTCCGGAACTAAACTTATACCCCAGTATGCCAAACGCGTGTGATGTCCACCGTTTGGCTATCACGTTGTCCCGCCCTGGCCCCTGGGCGTAATGACCCCGAAATGTTTGCACCGCTCACACAATAAACACGTACGCAAACGTACGTAAGGTCTCTCATGTGATGTCCACGGCTGAACCCTCAGTGCGATCTGGCTTAAATTCACCTGGGTACTTGATTAAATTTTCTGCAATGCAGACGAAAGTTGCTGAGTAAACAATTAAACAGATCGTATTAATACAGAAATCAATAAAAGGATTGTATGGAATGGTGCTCTTCTTTTAGAGGTAACTTTTGCCAGTTACAATTACGCACAGTATGCCCACCTTCTGTTAGCAGAATTAAAGTGCACATCGAATTATTTGAGCTTCAATACAACATAACTATTGATCCGGATATCTTATCATTCTTCGTTTTCATTTTTTCTGCATATTACCGGACATCGTGTGTCGACAACTCGTAAAAATTATAGATTTGACGCTACAAGTTAGCGCTACTTTGGCGAAGCGCAAGCATTACTTATTTGCCTCTTACATTAGTGTTGAAGAAAAGAGTAGTTTGACGAATTGCGCATACTTTCTGTCTTTATATTGTGGAAATGTATGCCTTTTTTGCTTATTGTCATCAGCCTTTTTAATTTTTGCGATAACTGCTGTGGAATTTTGGTCAGCGGAAGGATGATGAAACTAGCACAAAATCACGTAGAATCCGGCCAGTTATGGGTCACCTTCATTCCGCCTGATGTAAGCAAAACACAGGTGGAAAGAACTTGATATGTCAAGTTGAACATTTAACTATTGTTCTTAATTTTATCTTGCACGTAAGAAAGCCACATCGCACCTTCACTTTGTTAACGTTATTATCGGTATTTTTATTTCTGTCGTTTTAACCCATTTTATTTGCACGCCTTCTTATCGATACCACTTAGGATACCGTAGCGGCACTTAACTGTAATTTGATATCAGTGTGCGCTACTTCGCTGTCTTCTACACGCTGAAGTTGCAGTGTTTATTGTCAGCGATTCATTGCTTGGTCGCAATAATCCACAAGGCTTGATGGATCGCGTTTTTATCGATTGGTTCGTGCAATTATCAACCGATCTAAGATGGCAGGTTTGCCGAACAACCTCGTCGTGGTGCCAGCTGAGTGTTTCGGGTGCATCTCGTTCCACTTACTGGTCCAATGACAGCGTTCCAGGAAGGAGTAGGTTTGCGCCGAGCGGACGTTCTCCCTATGAAAAACCACAATTGTCTGTTCAACTAAACTGCGACGCGGCGAATGTGGTTCACCGTTAATTGAAATCACTGTATCTTACTTATTTGGATAATCTCACCCAAACCACGGATATCAGTCATCCAAACACAAGATTTCAATTCACACTTCTCATGCTGACGATCCGACCAAAAGCAAGCACAAATACGGTGTTACGTTCATAATTCCAGCATAGCAATACCCTTTCATACCTAGAAAATTTCATATACAAATATCACATTGATCCACCGACAAACATTGACCGCTATTATTATAGGTTTACCTGTCCTTAAATTTTGTATACCCATGATCATGCCTAATGCAGACGTTTCTCGTATTGTATATAATAAAACATTTATTTTTTATTTGTAAAGCAATAGAGAAAATAAAATGTCCAATGGCGTTTTCTATTAGCAATTAAGTGCTAGGATTGATAGCCTATCGTATTGGTCTTTAAGCTTTCTTTGGTATCATTATTGGTACTGCGCGATTTTGAATTTAGAAAATGTGAGCGTGCGCGTTTATGAGTAGGGTGCAAATGTTGCAACGTGGAGAGAAAGGTTCATCCCTATAAGATAGTTTCAAAAATGCAATAAATTGCACTAACTGTAGGCACAGATGTTTGCGGTAAGAATTGTGGAGTAAATCCGGTCTGATTACCATGGCAGCGATAATTCGGAAGCACGGAAGTAGGATCAGCTCGAATTGGAGTGTGTGAAACATCCGCCAAGTTCTGAAGGCAAGTATAGGTGTGGAGCAGGCAACCATAAGTGGAAGAAAGGCGATAAACAGTTTATCAGACACAGGACGGGGGAAGCTGGTCCAAAAAATATAATGTGTCATGTTTGGTTGCTAACCTAATGGGTTGGTCTGCTCTTTGGCTTATCCTTGTTGAGTATTTTTGTTCATCGCAATCAGCCGACAATTCAGATATGTCGACCAGCTGTCCGGAAAAGCACCAGACGGCCGTTTCGCCCTATTGGGGCTCATCAGTGGTGCGCATCCTTCGGTCCTCTGTGGAGGATCGAACCCATGACTGCTAGTGGCTCTTGCCAACTAGCCCGCAGCTTATGCAACTGCGCCATGGAGGACGGTATCTGACTATCGTGAATTGTTAGCTAAATGCGATATAGCCCGACGCATCCTCCACTGCCATGCAGGCACCTGCCATGCAGATGACAGCGGTCGGCCTTCCGGCGTCAGGACTTCCCGGTTACGGCAGCTATGAATCGACATAGCATTTTGTGGAATCCGTACGGGCGAATTGATATTACTTGTGAATGGAAGGATTTTGGTGAGTATTTTTGTTCATCGCAATCAGCCGACAATTCAGATATGTCGACCAGCTGTCCGGAAAAGCACCAGACGGCCGTTTCGCCCTATTGGGGCTCATCAGTGGTGCGCATCCTTCGGTCCTCTGTGGAGGATCGAACCCATGACTGCTAGTGGCTCTTGCCAACTAGCCCGCAGCTTATGCAACTGCGCCGGAAGGCCGACCGCTGTCATCTGCATGGCAGGTGCCTGCATGGCAGTGGAGGATGCGTCGGGCTATATCGCATTTAGCTAACAATTCACGATAGTCAGATACCGTCCTCCATGGCGCAGTTGCATAAGCTGCGGGCTAGTTGGCAAGAGCCACTAGCAGTCATGGGTTCGATCCTCCACAGAGGACCGAAGGATGCGCACCACTGATGAGCCCCAATAGGGCGAAACGGCCGTCTGGTGCTTTTCCGGACAGCTGGTCGACATATCTGAATTGTCGGCTGATTGCGATGAACAAAAATACTCACCAAAATCCTTCCATTCACAAGTAATATCAATTCGCCCGTACGGATTCCACAAAATGCTATGTCGATTCATAGCTGCCGTAACCGGGAAGTCCTGACGCCGGAAGGCCGACCGCTGTCATCTGCATGGCAGGTGCCTGCATGGCAGTGGAGGATGCGTCGGGCTATATCGCATTTAGCTAACAATTCACGATAGTCAGATACCGTCCTCCATGGCGCAGTTGCATAAGCTGCGGGCTAGTTGGCAAGAGCCACTAGCAGTCATGGGTTCGATCCTCCACAGAGGACCGAAGGATGCGCACCACTGATGAGCCCCAATAGGGCGAAACGGCCGTCTGGTGCTTTTCCGGACAGCTGGTCGACATATCTGAATTGTCGGCTGATTGCGATGAACAAAAATACTCACCAAAAATCCTTCCATTCACAAGTATTATCCTTGTTGGTAAAAGAGCATAGCGTCTATTAAAAGTGTGCAAAATAAGAAGGGTCTAGAGGGCTGAGAGCAGCGTGGGAGAGTAATGCAACATATCATGACAGCAGCCTTGTGGTTTGAAGAACCGATTTTGCTAAAGTTGATGCGAGTACGCATGATGCTAACAACTTTACTTAGGACGCTGCCCTGCTATTAGTAGTATTGCTATCGAAATAGTTAGTAGTTTATAAGAATCCGGTGAAGCGCATGTAGTGAACGTGTGTCATTCACTCTTTCAGTATTTTGAGACATTTATTTTATTCTTGATTATATCTTCTGCTCGCCAATTCCTTACCCTATGGTATATACCGATCACTTGCTGCTCTGGTCTGTTACACTGCATACTGCTGTCTGGCGCTACCTACCTGCCTTCGATTCACCGTAGGTTTTGTCAATTCATGCTGGGTCCAGACGATCTAACTGTTCTCCTTAATTCCGTATCCCCTACTTCACGTACTCTTGCGAATAGCGTCTGAGAAGTACACCCAGATATACGATCTTCGTTACGTAACTAGTTGCTTGGATAAGCATGTTATGCTCCAACTTCAGACCAGAAGCCAATCACATGAAATCAATGGTTTAGATAAAAAAGCTGATGACTTGAATCCAAAATCCTTGATTAAAAGTCTGCTTTTCCAGTCAACGTTAATTTGGAATTTGAAGAGTAATCCTAATCATCCATTTCTTTATCTTAGCTCAAAAATTTCAGGTAGTTTGATTAAAACAAACGATGCTTTGTGTGTTACTGAGTTGCCACAAGCCTAAATGTGTTTTCTTCCGTTTTCACTTAAAGCGCCCATTTTTTCATTACCCATGCTTCCACCCTTGACGTCAGAGTTATTTTAGATAAGTAAAAAGTTCACTTAATCAAATGCGTACGGAAGCATGGTGAAACCCTGGCTGTTTATTTAGTCGCGGGGAATGCTGCAAAAATAGTCTTTTGTTTTATAACGCCACAGAATAACCGGTCGTGCAGCCTTGAAATGTACACAACAGATGAGGCTCGTTAGCAAAAACTGTCGCTGCGATGACACAAGGACAGAGCACCTCGCTTGGTGCTTGGATTTAGGTCCTAGATTCCAAGTAACACATGCGCAACTAGTGCGGATCAGACTTCACTGCATAACAGTACTGCGGAGCGGATCCCAGTTTGGGATAAAAACAAGTGCAACCGTTTGTTCTTCCACAGGCACCGTTTATCAGTGAAAATGAAGCTCTTCAGATCCATAGTTTACGCTCTAATACAAGACTAGTGACTACTGTGAAAGCAAACATTCATCCGGTGTTATCAATTTTGCGCTGAATAGTTTTCCATGCTAGTCGGTTTATTGTGCAGCAAGGATAAGTAGAATTCGTTTCTTTTTGCAACGTGCAGTCCACGTTGTTTTCTAGCAAATTGGTGATTAAAATAGGACAACTTTTGCCAGATATCTGTGTCATTGACCATAGAATAATGCTGAAAACCAACAAGCTGCTTCAAGTTGTAAAAAATGTAAAAAATGTGAGAACTCAGTCATCTGTCTGGAAGCGCTTATCAATTGCCTTCTAAGTCAGCAGCGTGCTCATATTACCTCTGTGTTCTTGTATTTCATACATCTTATGCATGAACTGGTAGCTTTGGTTGTTGCAAGGAACACGTTTCATATTTAACCGCATTTGTATTGTCAATTGGTTACAATTTTTCTGGAGTCACCACCTAGTTACCACCACAGAGATTTGTATTTATATGCCTTGAATAAAACCTACTTGGAACTTTAAAACTCGACGTTACTTCAGTGCTTTAAAGCTATCTGGCGAAGTTTATTTTATTCTTTTTTATTGTCGTACTTTTTTCATACAATGCAGAGGAGATACCTGATAAATGCGCCAGTTATGACAACGGTTAATAATTTTTGCGTTAGAAAGTGCCTAAGCGCTGTGGTATGAATTGAAAGTTTCTAGAGAATAATATCTTCGCAAATTGACTTTTTGTACTTACGCGAAAAGTGCAGTACCTGCGGTCTGTTTTAATCTGTATACTTTAAGTGCAATGTAATAGGATTTTATAGCTTAGTAAATGTTCTATAATTTGCGGCACAAGTTTGAATGCTTTACTAAAAGGGTGCGAGATTTCCAGGAGGGGTATTTCGAAATCACCTTGGATTTGGAGTTGGCTGTAGTTTAGGAGTTAGGATTTTGTCGCATGGTGACCTATGTACTCATTGGGAAACTGCGGTAATAAACGACCGCTACAAAGCTGTTGTCATTGTGGTTTAGAAGCGAAGGGTGACACCTGAAGTCTAGGATTTAATTCTGCAGACAATCTACCGGCACCCATTTTGCGTTAGGATAAAACAAGTATACCTGGATGGTGGCATTAAAAAATGCCATCCCGTGATTCGCCACCCCAGTCTCCGTAAAATGCTAGCGGAAATATATTTCTCAAATAGAGGTTTGAATTTGCCAACCGTAACTAAATAAGAACATCATTACCCAGAGCAAGGTGTGGAGCGCAAACAAAAATCTGCCTTCGCACATTTCCAACAGTAAACGCTACATTCTTCTTTATAGGGTGAGCAACAATTGAAGTATTATTTAAGTGCACGGTTTTGTATTATACATCCGTGCGTTAGTGCTTAGTGACTAAATAAAACAATATTTTATCCCAGTTAATATTTTCAGGCCTATAGACAAATGCGAGCACGATCGTAATTTTACAACCACATACGGATGTTCAAACGCGGGATTAAGATATATTAAATCGTTTATTAAGGTTGCATATTATACGAAAACTATGCAATGAAACATACTGAAGCGCAGTTGTGATTTTAAACAGAAACAGAGCATGTGTGTATGTCAAATAGGTGAAAATTGATGCTTGCGAGAAAGTTACTGCAGGAAGCTTTAACGGCAGAAGTAAAGAACAGTGTAACGCAGAAGCAGTTTGGTTGTACAAGTGAATTCCACCATTAATTCATTCCTCCCATTTCGCTTAAGAGTTCCTTGAACACTGTAAACATTTGTAGGGAGAACTGCAATATCCACCACATGGATGAGTGTCATACATCGTGAAGATGAAAAATAGTAGGATTATTAAGTAGAAGTAGCTCATTAATGTGCGGAAAATCGTTTATCAAAGCGTCAAATGGTAAGTGCGGACTTTGCAAAAGACGATGTATAAGAATTTCAGTAGGATTAAACTTGTTAGCTAAATATTGGGGTAAAATCCGACCCTGCTATCCTTCAAAAAAGCAGTGATTCATTACATGAATGTAATTGAGGAAAAGAAAAATGATATGAAGAAGCTCTTGCATCAATATCGAGACGTTGCCATAATAAAATTCTGCAAAAACCGATTTGTACTCAAAACCTGAAATCACAAGAAAAACGAAATGTTGCAGTGGCATAGTAGGGACAGTTGGATGGTATAGTTAACAATTCGTCACACCTAGACTCAA
The DNA here is from genome assembly GCA_944474145.2 of Dicrocoelium dendriticum. NCBI lineage: Eukaryota > Metazoa > Platyhelminthes > Trematoda > Plagiorchiida > Dicrocoeliidae > Dicrocoelium > Dicrocoelium dendriticum. The sequence continues at coordinate 60,718,373 of OX104062.1, read as the reverse complement.
TCAGACAGCCATCACATGCTCGGAAAAGCACTGTCCGCGCGGTTTATTCTTTCGGGAATCGTCAGCAGGGCGCATTCCCCTGTGGGGCTTGAACCCGCAAACGGACTGTTGCCAATACGCAGACAAAACTGTGTATAATGCCATAAGTTAATTGGCGGCTTTTGTTTAGTAAGTTCGTTGGTTGGTGTGGTGGCTTCCCTGTCCTCTGCACGGCAGTAACGTGCAAGCCAGTGGATAGTGAATGGCGCTATATCACACCTAGTAACTTATTCACGATGGTCGTCGCCGCCCCCCTAGCTAAGAGGTCTTAACCACGGGCTGGCAACAGTGGAGTTGCCTGTTCGAGCCCTATCAGGGTCCGATGCAATGCGCACTGCTGACGACTCTCAAAAGGATGAAACGGGCATATAGTGCTTTTCCGACTGTCTGACTGCTTCTAGGTGTGACAAATTTCTACCTACGCAATATATTTCAAAAGGTGGCTAAACTTTAGCGGTAAGCAAATTCTTAGACTATGTGGAATTCGTATTCCGGTTAGTGAGAAAGTACCTTGGCCTACAGTCAGGCAAGCCTAGCGGGATGCCTTGCGTACCGTAGGTTCACTCATTTGTCCTATCAACACTGAGGTTCAGTGGAATCAGTTCTCCGCCGCCATTCCTTATTCATGGGGTTCCACATGCAGCCTTATCAATCGACACCGCATCCGTCACTGGATATGCAGTGGTCGCTGAACCAGTTAGAATACAGAAGAAAATCACCGGCTAGCTCTAAGCACAATGCAACTATGCTGTATAAGGCGTGAAAAAAGGAGCAACCCGCGTACTGACAAGGAATCCTGGTGGACCAGCAGTGTCCAAAAATAAAGGAAGCAGGAGCAGTAAGAAATTATCGAAAGTTGATCTACTTGATCCGCACTATCGGTCCCTGATAAGCATGTGCTGGTAATACAAACAGAGACAGCGCTGGTGTCCTGATTAACAATTAGCAGCTCCTTATTTCATTTTGCGCTGAACACTTTCGAGAGCAGTTCAGTTATGTCCTTTTCTTTTGGACTTTCTTCCATATAGATGTAACAGGCTGAGTTATGGCCGGTTTGTTTAGTGGCTTCGTAGCAGGCTGCGTTCCGAAAAGCGATCGAAGTTCTCATCCGTTTTCGCGCCGCTGGCCAAGATCCACTGGCACTTGCAACACACTGCCCTCCCTCTTCGTAGTGGTCTGGAAATCAGAGAGAATATCCCAGTAAACTTGAGCGAATCAATTATAGTAGCGATTTAAAGATACACAGCCGAGCCGACTTTGCTAGCCACAGTGGTATTAGCCTGACACCGGTGGTGATATAATTTCTAGCCGCAATTCGCACCCGTCGTTTCACTCCGGAGCGAGAATCCCAGATAATGAAAGGTAAGCAGGTTTAGGACCTGGACGTGGCTGTATAGGTCACAACTTCACTCTGCTGCAAATACTAAAGCAGCACCACGCATACAGCAGACCGTTAATAGCTGTGTGCCTTGATTTCAAGAGTGCGTTTGATCCCGTCCGTCGATACATTCTAAGCGAAATACTTCGGTGTAAAGGTGTTCGCATGGCATAAGTAAGTATTTTACTTGCCCTTAAGGCGAACACCACTGGTTGCATCAATGTCTATGATAATTTGTCCGATTTCATTCTGACAACAACTAGTGCTTGTCAGGGTTGTCCAATTTCCCCCTATTTGTTCACATTCGTCGTGAATTCCATCATGGAGGGTTCCAGTGTGGACATTCGCGATGCAGTCGCTGAGGTGCCGCTGGGTGGAAGGCCAGATGATCTTAATTGTACGGACGATATCGTCCTGCATTTTATCGCTGTCTGGACGACGCAATAAACCCTTATGACCTTGACAAGATGACCCCATCATTTAGCACGTGCTTCTCGTCAAAACGCAAGGCGTTTGCAACAAACCACCAGCCACTTGATGACTTCTTAACTCTCGATGGTAAGGAACTCGAGGTAGTTGTTCACCTCAGCAACCTTGGCAGCTACATCAACAACGATGGACACCTAAGGACTGAAGTCAGTTACTGCAGTACAAAAGCTAGAACTGCCTTTTTGAATCTGCGACTTCCGGGACGTCAGAAAAGAGATTTCAACTCTCCAAAATACCGTGTATACAAGCAAGGTGAATACCGTTTTACTGCACGGGAGTGAAACTTGGCTCCACGAATCTGAGGACCTGCGGCGCCGGTAAATTTTGAACATCGTTATCTGCGAAGTGTGGCTAGTGTTGAATGACATCAGCGAATCCGTATCGATGATATGTGGGAGCGAGTGTTAGGCGTGATATTCATACTAGTTCGTCGGGAAAAAAAATATCACTGGATAAGTTGCGTTGGCTTGTACACACACTATATATGACACGTCACCATTTACGGAGTAGGGAAATGTTTTGATTGTCAGTTATGGAGTGGCGTGAGTCCCGAATTAGACAAAAGTTAACTTGGTAGTAAGGAATAAACTCACTGACTTTCAAACGCAGTGCCGGTGGTCCTTCCCGCCTTCCAGGCTAAAGTCCACGTGAACCGCCTTATACTTTGCTTAAGAAACTACAGGACGTGGCTCGCAGATAACACTAGTGGCGTGTCTGCATTCATCTCCTATTTGACTGTCTGTTTAAGGTGTGTTTATTGCTTGGCTATCTACGGGTTAATGGCTGATTATGACGCAATGCAGTCAAAGCAGCAACGTGCGTGCAAGGTTACTTTGGCGCCATTGCCAGCTGTTGTGATGGCATGTTGTTAGCAAGCTGTATGCAACTTAACTTCAAATGTTTGTTTAGGACATTAACGTTTTACGCCATCTCTTTCGTCTCTCCATCTTCTTGTTTTTCATACATAAGTCACAGTTGTTTTGCGTCAAAGAATCATCAGTTCAATTTAATATGTGCCACTTTGGATGTTGATGATGACAAAGATGATGATGAAGATGATGATGAGGAGAGGTTGATGATGATCATTCTTTGTGCATGACCGCTGTCGACAGAAACCGTGCTGCTCAGACGACGTGATGCTACAGTTTTCCAGATAACCTACCAGTTCATTCGCAACTATGGATTCCATGACCTTGGAAAGTATAGGAAAAAGAGATGCTGGGCGGTAGGTGGAGAAATCAGTTCTGTTTCCACCTTTGGGAATCTGGGTTAGCCTTCCAAGCTTCCACATAGAAGAAAGTTGATTCTGGTCTAAGCAGCGCTGGAAAGACTGAGCTAAAAGTCCTGCCAATAGGCTTGCCGATACTTACAGTCCCTCTGGACGAATGATGTCGACACCCGGCGAGCTGTGTTTGTGTAGAGACGTCAGCATTTGCAATACAGTCTCCGCGGTAAAAGTGATGTGGATTAGTCCTAGCGGAGAGACGACCAGGTTTGGTAGATTACTTGGTGACAAGACCCACTGAAACGTGGGTGTATACTGCATCCGCAGCGTGTTTGCTGTTTCCACAGCTGTTCTTGTTAGGACATCAGTCGTCCTGAGTGGAGGAAGTCCTTGCACTATTTTCGTAGACAACTGACCTGTATGTAGAGCGGTTTTGGTTATCCCTACAAGTATTTGTGATGTTCTTATGATATGCGGCTTTGTCTTCTTCAAGCAGTTGAGTGCAGTGGTTAGTTGGACTACACAGTTGTCCCAAGTTTCCGATACTGGGGCTTCTCTGTAACCTCGCCATGCAATGTGGCGTACTGTCATTAATTTTCGAGTTCTGCTCCTAACCAAAGAAACTAATGTACACTTATTACAAAAACTTTTATCTCTGAAGTCTCTGAAATCGGCTGAAGGAATTTGTTGCCGAACTCTAATCAGACGACTTCCGGGCGTTCATTGGCTAGGAAAAACCAAGTTGTTGTGCTGATGAGCTGGGCCAATCGATCGTAGCTTGTGATAGTTCGCACAGTCTCATCGTTCTCATACCAATGCGAGGTCACAAGGAATGGTGAGTGACTGGAACCTGCCTGATGAATCTGAACACAGCGCTGAACGCAGGTTGGGAGATGACAAATTCTTTCACAGCTACGTTGAGATACGCCGGATCGGAATAAGCTTAGGCTTTTCGACCTGCTTCGCGAATTCTGTGTCGAGTGGTGTCACACCGAAACGTAATCGACTCCATGTGATTGAGTTAGCCGCTTGCGTTCAATCACGGATGCCATTGACAACGGTTAGTGATGGCACGGACTTAAATCGTAGAAGGTAATTCCGCGTATGATGGATCACTATGTAAGGTTTGGTAAATCCTGTTCGCATGAGCGTGCAGTGACAACGCTGCGAGAATTTAGAGAGATGAGAAAGAGTAATAATTCAGCTGAACCAAGAGCACGCACGTCACGCGTGTGCGGGGATGAACTTGACCCTCAACATGATGATGCTGATGCTGCTGCTGCTGCTGATGATGATGGTGATGCTGCTGCTGCTGCTGCTGCTGATGATGATGATGATGATGATGATGCTGATGCTGATGCTGCTGATGATGATGATGATGATGATGATGATGATGATGATGATGATGATGATGATGATGATGATGATGATGATGATGATGATGAATATTCCGAGAGTGGAGGACCTGTCTCTATGGCGGATCCGAGTGGGACTGACAAAACCTAGTACAGTTTGAAAAGTAGAGCAACAGTATTTGACAGTATCGTAGGTTCCTATTGAGAGAATCTTGCGGTATGACAAACCAATGTTATCTAGTGAGAAAAATATCACTTTTATGGTGCAAGGCTTTACGTTGCAGGGGAGAATGCGCTTACTGGAAGGATCTACCTAAGAAATTAAGGCTTTTGTTGAATGGCACAAAGTCATAACAATGAATAACTATGCAACACATCGGTGAGCAAGATTTTAGTTCAGTATACTAAAGGATTCTTTTCTTACCAGAGGTTCTAGTTGCAGGATAAACCTCGTATAACGGACGAATTGTAAAAAAATATCAATAGTAACATCCTGTAAATATGGCATTGTGCGCGTAGGTGGATCCTTGTTGCGTGGCGCTGAATGTTTAGACAATTTGAAGTTTTACGTAATGTTACTTAAAATCATAAACGGGACCTAAGTATGTTTTACTTTAATATGTGCTTTATCCAGAGAAACCTAACAACCAATATAAACAAAAAAGCGTGGGATACACAAGTAAAAGCAGAAATACTCGTCCGCTTGTAGCCGTGTTGTTATGCTATTTAAGTTGGCTCACACTGTCAATATTATGACAAATATACGCTTTCTTACTTTTCAAAGACTAAGGGACGTGATTTGAGTGCGACCATGGCGCAAGCAACAGATGGCGAATATATCTGAAGCCGGTAACAGAAGAAATGTGGCAAAGCATTTTATAAATATAGGGACAAACGGTATCCAGGCTTAGATAGTTACTTCTGATTATAGAACTTTAAACTGCTGTTCTAACGTTACAAAAATAGACAAGGGTTAACGATTGCAAGCACAATAGCAGTAACATGAAGCGTTGTGTGTTTGACCGCATTAGACTAAATACCCGAAATGCAATAAGAAGACTAATCATCCTGAGACACAGCGGCGCCAGTCATTAAGGGCTAAGCAAAGATAACGGTAGTTTGACTCTTATAAGAAAATGAGTTTAACGTTGAACAGCACAAGTTACCAATATTATTGCATACGTGTTGCATTGGAACGGTTTAATTTGGTCAGTTTCCAGTGACAGCAAAGCCTTGCTTTGGTAAAATGCATCCGCAAAACAGCCTAACGCCCAAAAAATAGCAAATCTCTTTGCCTAGAATAAAAATAATGCCTTGCATCTTCTGTTCCACCATATTTTAACCTTTAACTACAGTTATAAATAACTATTAAAGTTGTTCATTTTGTTTTGGACTTGCAAGTTTTAAGTTAATTATTTACAGTCATCTTTCAGGTTTTGTTACTCTACCTAAAACTGTAAACTTTGACAGAAATTCCTTTGGCTTAAAAACTAAGAAGTCGCCGTTTTTCATATTTATCAGACGTAAAACCAAAAGAGTTATTAAGTGGCATCTGTTGTACTGGTTTAACGCTGTAGGACACTTTAATTCTATTTCTATTTATGATTTAATATAATTAACTATGCGACATTTTGTAGATGAGAGGCCGTAAACGCAGTCATAAGCTGAGCTATAATTTTGGCACATATCAAGTTTAACAAAATCCCCACATTTAAATCCTATCCCTGTGCATGTATAATGCAATGTCTTTACAGTAACCAAAATATGTATTGATGAAAGGCAGTTTAAAAGCGGTTGTCCTCTAGGGTGTGCAATGTCACGGGTCAAGAGTTGCTCTCAAGGAATTATTTTGATGAGTCCACAGTTGATCAAGTATTATACAATACTTCGCTGCAGTAAGATAGAACCATCACCTGTTAATTGTCACGTCCAACTAAGACATTCTCATTCCGTGTGCAACATGAGTCTTATATTAAACGGGCAACATTTACTATATCAGTTATTTTATTGAGGCTGCATGTGTGCATTCCGATCGTCAATTTTGCTGATTACACATCCCCTTTTCTATCGGTTTGTTGATAGATAGCGCTTCTCTGTGCACTTGCTGCTTTGCTCTGTTTCTTGGAACTCCTTACCTTACGGGTTTCGTCCAGCTATCAATGCAATCCTTAACATTTAACTGCCAAGCTCCTTCTTACTGATTAAGTTCGATTGATCCAATCTAAGAATTATGATCGCAGTTATGAGATCCATTGTAATCATCCGAAAATCGGCATTTCGATGACATCAGTCGTTCTATTTTCATTTGATTATTTCCATTTCTATTACATAGTATCCTTCATCATGTCTCATTGTTCCGTAAGGCTTTTGAAGTTCTTTTCAACGCTTTCCTGCTCCAAATCGGTAGTTTACAAACGCTGACCCACAGTCATTGTTTTTGTTGCAGTTGGAAGTCATTCGCTATAGTAGCGCCGTAGATTCATCAAAGTATAAGTATTCATTAGGTTGCTTGTCCACTAACGAAACAATGCAGCTGAGGTACCTGCGGTAACAGCTTATTACTGAGCCACCTTACAATGCTTTATAGCAGGCCCTTATAGGCAAGTTTAATCCTTGTAGCTAGAGGGCCTACTGTAAACCATCAAGGTTGTAGTTGTTTTACAAGTAGTCCTCTGTACTGTTAACCATGATGTACAAGTTACTCGCTAAGTCATCGTTCACTAATTCACTATAGCACGAACTCCGGTTATTTCGGTTCCCAAACAAACGCAAGGTATTCCGACAGTGATCCAACTACAATCGTCGGGTGACTGTCCTCAAATATCCGACACAATGGTAGACTGTTTAGGTCCTTGACTAGTTTGCATTTCTCCAACTATATCTTCTTTCTGCTTTGATGAATTGCCTGAAGTGGACCCAGTGTTTTACATTTATATTTTAGCATCGTCAAATGTACAACGTATCCATTACGCTCTTCCTCTTCTTGTTCTCCTACCTCACATATGTTTAAGCTTTAGACATGTTAACTGTGACAATAGCAAATCTAACAGCTTCACTTTTAAAACGTATTTACTTGGTTTAAACAGTAGCGCATACAGCAGATCAAGCAGCAATTCACGCAGACGCAACCACATTGCGGGTAGCACTCAATAATACTAGTACCGTCACTGCTTTAGGGCACAAGCCCAAAGTGTTATCAAGTTTAACATATTGTATTCGAGTGAGCAGGCAATCTTTCTGGTCTGGACGTATATTCGGTTAACGTTCACCTATCTCTTTCGGCAGACGGCGCTTAATTAATGAGAAGGTACTCAATTCTGGGACCGCGTTATTTGTTAATACCAGGGCATAAATAGGTGAGGTTCTTCTCGCGCCTAGGAAGACTACCAAATCCTCTGTCCACAACCTTCGTTTCCACAACAGTACACTTCTCCGTCTGCGTCTAACACTTCGTAACCAGTACCCAACTCTCCGTAGAACCTTATCATGAGTGGTGATTATTGCTATCGTCCTGTTTAGAATCCGTAAACTCCAGTCTTTAGACCTAGCAGAGTATTAGTTTACGTGGCACAATAAATCAGTTTTGGTCCTCACAACGACGTCCAGTGTTCGCCGCACCAACGTCGATGTAACACCTATCACATTGGTCTGCGCCTTCCCCAGATATTTCACTATATTTTTTACTCATTCTCTAATTACGTTAAGCTGGCTCAGCTAATAAATTCAACGCAACCGTTTTAAGGTCAAATCCGTACTAACGACCCACCAATCCGTTGACTATCCTGCCGTATTTCAGATGCGCATTATTTGACATAAATCACTCTCTTATCCCAGTATCCTCACATTTTCAAAATTAGTAACCAAACTTGTTGTTGGTCCTAGCCTAAGCAAGGATGTCTACAATAGGGCTAGTGCTTCTCTTTAGTGCTAACATTCCCAGGAAGCTCGGCTCATTCGTAGTCCCCTCGGCTAATTACTTACCCGGGACTTTTGTGTCACACAAGTACATAATTACCTCTTACTACACTTACATAGTGTTACTGAATCCGTAACGTATTAACAAGTGCAGTCCTTAATAAAATGCCTAGAAACTGTCTGCTGAACTGTCCGGCTAACACTGTTATCTGTGTCCACTTAGACCGTCGGGTGTCACACATCTGCTTCCCTTTTATAATTACATTCGACCACAAAGCTCCCTTCAAATATCCGTAATTCGATACGATCTTCGGTTTAAGACAATCGCCGTATTAACGCGACAACATACGACTCCGCATTTGGTGGTCTAGCTGAAGGCTTTTATCCAAAGCTGCAGATTAGTTTCTGTACCACTTCGGACTCTGAATAAAGCGAAACTATTTAGCTGGTACCACTACTCATCCGCTGTAGCATCCAAGCTCGACCAGGGTGAGCATCAGCTGAGCTGAGCTAAGCTTCCAGAAGATTCCATTGCATCTTCCTTGCCATGGTTTATGCCAACTTCAAACTTAGAATGCTCATTCTCAAGTTCAAGTTCAAGTTCTAGCGGGACTGAAACGATAGGATGATCCTGTAAGTATTCCTTCTTCGGCGGGTCGTTGAACCAGGAGTTGGTGAACTTTGAAATACTGATGGACCTAAAACAAAGACCGCATCACACCCTGTCCAACCAATTAATGCTCACGTATCCTGCCCTAGCAGTCCCTGCTGGGTCGGTTACGTGAAGTAAGAAAGAGCAAAAACTAAACGCAGGAAGCAAAAGAGAAAGTGGTAGGAGCTACGCAAGTGGAATACCAAGATATTTGAGTCGATAAAAAAGAACTGAAAAGTGAAGGTGAGTCAGCTAGGAAAAAGGACAGGTTTGCTGTTGCCACCCTAGAACATCGAGCTGGCGCGCAAAACCCTTAACCGTAGGTTCCCTAACCACGTGATCTGGAAGCGAATTCCAGCGATCTATAACTCGGCGCGATAGACGAGTTTCCGTCCTAATCCTATCAGACCGTGGTTTATGCAGTTTCAGTGGGTGACCGCGGAGACAAGGTACGTAGCCGGACTAAAAAGCCCTGACAAGTCCAGGCCAATCTTACCGACAAAATACGATAAGTGAAAATCAGGTCCCCTCTTATCCTTCGGTAGTGCATGAAGTAGATCCACATCCTAAGCAAGGGTTCAGGATACGTCTGTCCATGTAGACCCTGCACTAACCGAGTGTTCACTCGTAACA
>OX104062.1:60687341-60708603 GCA_944474145.2 Dicrocoelium dendriticum | reverse complement strand
ATGTTGAATACGCTATCCAAGCTTGGTAACCTTGGTTGAAGCGGGACCTAGAAGCGATAGAGGCACCACAACGGAGAGCAACAAATAATGTAAAGGGTCTGCGCTATCACTCTTACCACCGAAGGCTGAAGTTGCTGGGACTTTTCAGCGGGCGCTATCGAAGACTGCGCGGTGATCCCATATTAGCGAATAAAATATTGAGTGACCCGAACCACGTACGCCGCCATTTGCTGAAAGTTAGCCACAACACGCAGCTCAGGGGTAACTGCTTAAAGTTGAAGGAACAATACAACCGTCTAGAGTGTCGACGGAATTACTTTTCCCTTTGGGTTTGCAAACCTTGGAACACACTCCCAGACTCAGTTGTACCCTCTCCTACCTTGGATGTTTTTAAAAAAACCATTAGATGTTGCTGTTAGCTCCCAACATTTTGTTACCTAAACTCCCCTACTGTGGATTACGCCAAGGATGCATTTCAACAGGATTTATGTATTAAATGGACCTAAGTGAGCGACCATATTTTACTTTTCTCACTCCTTACCTCAATGATCACTGCACCCCGGTGTCTTTCTGAACGTTTACGCTCGATAATTTATTTTAATTTTACACTGATGTTACTTATCAAATTATTCATCTCCGCAGACGTTCGATAGATGACCCAGACATATTTTTCTTTCATCATATTCACCTCAACCATCCTACGGGACATGTCAAGCACTTGCTTTTATCCCGTGATAAATCATTGTTCATTGTTCATTGTTAAAACGACGATTTACCTATTTGCTGATCTATTAAATTTTAGTTTCCACTCCCAACATCCTACGGGATGGGTCAAGCATATACATTTTTACCCGTGATAAACCGTTTTCCATTGTATGCGTTTAGCTCATTTCTATTCGACTCCCTATCCTACATTTCGCCGCACGTGATATTTCTAACGATGTCAATTTTTCCTAACCGTTCTGAGGAAAGACACATTTATTGGGCGTGTAAATTTCACGATTTTAGTATAATGCGACATTTATTTGGTTGGGATTTATTAGTTCAGGCTAACCTTTTATTCGACTAAGTACATGTCTCCTATATTGGCAGTCTTCTGCAATAAGCTTGCTACGTTACTCGTTGCGTTCACCGATTTGCCTTTAATTCATGACAAGATAATAAATACAGGTTGGGTCCGCCACGTTGCACTGTTGAATGGGTTTTATCCGTAACTTTTCTTACTAATCGTAGTCACAAACAGTACCCAACTATTCAACTATAGACTTGTTCAGTTGGTGCATTAGTTGTATAGAATGCGTTGTCAACATTATCTGTTTTCCTCTTGATTTAACTCTTTATTTGTATTCTGTTCACACTAAATTACGTTTAAGATTTAAACTCGTTTAAGTTTACTTCGCTTAACATTTCACTGTGGTTTGGACGCTATCTGATTTGGCTCCTGTGAATGAATTACCATAAGTGTACATGTCAAGCATCAGTTACGTTTATTAAACACACCAAAGGCATTAGTTAAGTTGTTTCCTGTACCTGCAGGTTTTAATTTCTTGCATGGTAACAGTAGTTAAACCTCAAACCTCGCTTCCCATATATGTGTTTAATGAGGACAATACTTCTAAATCCCTTAAGAAGCGAGTAATAGTGTTATCGCTTCCATTCACACACAAAAGACATGAAATCCACCGCACACCTTGTGATCAAACAAGATGGGTTTTCGTGTCAGATTTAAGCGCTGACATTTTGTAATGTTACGGAAATTACTCACTCCTTTCAGCTGTTTTGCCATACTCTACTGATGGTTGATTTTTCAAAAGTGTATTAACTAAATGTCTTTACTTCGCTTTCCTTAACACAAGAAACTGAAAATCGCCGTTCCATCACTCTTATGTAGGGTCATTTGATTCGTTATGACTTTTCGTAAACTGCCCAAAGTGTCCAGGTGCTGTACACTTATCTAGTAATTTACTTTCGCATCTAAACCTCAGATAAGGTTTGGCAAACAGTCTTCGTGTATTCATTCAGATAAGGTTGCGCACTATCTAATTAAAAGACAGTAATGAACTTAATGGCAATAGATATGCTAAGTCTTCCTGTGCCATCAGATTACTGCAGCATCAACTTAAACTACTGCACCTAAACAATTATTTCATTAAACAAATTTTTACATAGCTTGAGTTGCTAAGTTTCGGATGATACGTTGGTAACTGACAAACTACTCCTCGTTGGAGTACTTGTTATCCAAGCGCATTTGTTTAGAGGTTTCGCGTTCCATGTTTGTGATTTAGTGAGTTATAAAATGTGCTTAATGATAACTGGAAGTCAAGCGACCTAGTTTAACACGCATGTTTTATGCTAAATTTTTACTCAGAAACATCCCGTTACTGGTGGCACAATGCTCAAAATCAACTAAATGTGCTACCTACAAGTCGTGATTCCATTATTTATGTATAATACTCAGCACTTTGTTACAAAACCAGTAATCTGTTAAAGCACTAGACTGATTCAACATAGCCATGTCAGCAATATCTATAGCACTAAGCGAAATCAGATGAATGTTCTCCGCATTATAAAGTAATTTTTTACTTTCTTCATGTTGCGTTAGGTTAAAACTAACATAAAAGGTTATCTAAACTATATTTGTCATTTTATATGTCAAGTAAAATGGATATTTCGCATCCTTCTATTCACCGACCATCCATTCGATCAAATTTGTCTGCCGGAATGATGGTAAATATGTCGCATCTAGAGCCAATTAAATTTTTTCATTAACCATGTCAACTAAAGGGTAATGCTTTTTGGTTTTTGGACGCAAAGCGTTCTATTGTGCACGATTCTACAGACAGTGTTCAATGAAACAATCATTTTTGACTTGCTACATGCAAGCGTTATAAACCCAATAATTTGAAGATGACTATCGCCGAATTCCTTTAACTATTCTAATTAGTGTTTGCGTAGCGAACCGGTAATATTCTAGTAATCATGTTATGTTTGTTACACAAAAGTTGCCTAAGTCTGAAGCAGTAAATAAGAGTAAGAAAAGGGGTAATATAATCCGAATTTGTGCAAGATATCTACATAGTCTAGGTAATCGCATCTTATCGCTATTGTCTGCGTCTATATTTGTTAAAACTACGCAAGTACCATTCTATACAAATAAGAAACTTGTAACCATTCACCTAAGTAAACTTTAGAATGCATCAATTTTAATTGCACGTGTTGGCGGAATAAAGCATTAGAAAAGAATATCCTATTGCTGAAATTTATTAACGAAATTCAACAGGTGCTTGGATAATCGCTTCGAATTAACGTGGGTCCCCGTTAAGCAACATATTCAGCGGCACAGACTTGGTAACCTTGGTACAGGAGAATACACATTCGTTCTTAAATTGATCGAGTAGGTTACATAAAGATTCATAACTTGGCTTATAGTCACCGCACAACTTGTCTTGAAACAAGTAATAACGATTGCATGCGTCTTGACATTCTTCCGGACTGTTGGGCACCGATTCTCTGGACAGGATTGCAACAACCAACGGTATCTAAAAGAAACAATAGAAGGGAAATCCTAGGTGCAACAATCTTGTTTGATATATTTCGTACAATTGACCAAAAGCAGTAATTCTACCATGAAGGAGAACTTACAATAAATGGTAACATTGTTCTTGCATAAATACCTAACGTTTAAAATATAACTTCTACAGTATGCGGCAAGCGCGCACACAGGCCGATGCCGTCCGTATGTGCGGGTTAAATAATACTGTTATAAAAACGTTATTTTTTGCAACGCCAACAAGCTATTGGTTAAGATGTTACTTTAGTGAAACCAGTATCTGCTATTGGTACAATATGTTGCAGGTGAGTAAGGAATTGGGTTTGTGTGTTGCCACTTATGATGGCATGTTTGTGATCTGTCCAACTTGATTTATTGAAACAGGATCAAACCCTAAATAACATAAGCGTCAGGAAATTGGCGGTTAACTTGTAGGTAAAAGCTGAATCGGTAGGTTGCTTAGTATGTCGTGCGAATCAATTGGTGCATTTAAATCTCACTGCATGTCAAATTAAACGCTAATGTTTATAACAACTAAGTGTATGTCCACAAAATGGGATTAGCTTGAGCTTGGCCATAATCCAAGTGATAACAAATTGATTAGATTGGCAATCAACACACATTATTTACATTAGATTTGACCAAATGCAACTGCACTGATAGGAGGATGCCATTTCAAAAGTTTCGTGCAGCACCGTTGGCTTCAGCCGCCAAAATGTAATATTTATGAGTTGCTTAGTTGCGCGTATCCGTAGATGGCCTAAAACGTTTTCCTTTGGTTATGGTTGTCCGGTGCATAAATGATACGCTGCTGTCCAGTGTGCTCGCTGCTGCCCTACTACTAGCTACTAGCACTGCTATAAGTGCGTATGGTGCATCGCATGTCGCAGCTGATCCATGTTGTAATGTTCTGGTTGGAAGTAACGCGGACCCTGACGGTACCAGTGGGTGCGCAGATGCATGATTTCGGACTGCATTCGGGTGGTCGAGAAATTTTCACTTAAAAGTGATGAATGGTAAACATTTGTGATCTAAAATTGCTGTGTGAATAATTTCTAAAAATTTTTCTCATTACATAAATTATTCCCATAGATTGGGAAGTCAACAATCGCTTGCAAAGAATATTCTTTTCAATAGTTCACTTCAGGCACCTGGAAGGAATCGTCCTGCGTTCATTTTTAGACCCATTCTTGGCTGACATCTTCCTTGTAACTTGCGAACGTGGACCCCTGAGTCACCGTATTGCGTCACTCGAAACATACCACCGGCACATGGATGACACGTTCTTCGTCTGTAACTCATCCGTCGAATGCGTCAGCCCACTCGATCAGTTTAACCGAGTACATCCCGCACTGAAATTGACCAGTGAAGGCGAAAAATGATGACCGTTTAGCATTCCTAGATGTTCCGTAGCACCGATGCCAAGATGGAACGATCGAAATGAGCGTTTTCCGCAGGGCTACGTGGGTTGACCAATCCACCCACTTTCTCAATTACGTACCTTTGAGATATAAAAGAAATTTAGTTCGTTGCCTGTACCACCGCGCCAGCGCCATCTGCAGTTCCGAGACGCCTGAAAGCAAAACGAAGCTCATTTTGGCATGCTGCAGGAAACTGGGTATCCAATTACTTTCATTAGAAAACATTCCATGCCACCCGATTCCACCAAGTCTTTAGCTACAGTACTAAAAAAGGTTTTTCCTTACACTTCTTTTTAAAGTGATATCGCCTTTGAATTGTTGAGACTAAAATTATGAACCGCACTTACCCAAACGTTTCCAGTTGCCATGTTGCGACTATCTGCCGAACCAAGACCACTTATTCCTCAGCGTCTAAGGGACTAACTCCCGTTGCGATCCGAACCGTTCACCGTATATCAATCCCCTTGCACCTGTGGTTCAAGATATCGTGTACATCCGACCAGGTACTTGTTCAGACGGATCGCTGAGCATTGTCCGTCTTCACTGCGAAAAGGCGCAGTGAAACGCATAAACAGTTCCATTCTACAACATTTGGTAGAAACTGGACGACAAGCTGACAAAATGCTACCCAAAGAATTCGAAGAAACACCTGTTGCTAATCGCGGAAGCCATTGTAATTAGGGTTCTGAAACCTACAATGTGCAAACAGCGAATGCTGGTACAAACCCTGACTTTGCCATGGCCTTGAACCCCCTTTTTAACCTTGCCTAAACTCTTTTCAACATTACTCAACGAAACATGGTCACGTGTGTTTTCGTATGTGGCTTAGTCCAATTAAACAAACTATTGATTGATCATTTGTACTGCTTTGTTTAGTAAGCTGCCTAATGTATTGCTTCCGCTTTCACGAGCCTATGCAAGTAATACTTAGGTTGTTACTTGTAAGTGCCTGAAATGAATTATCGAAAAGAATATGCTTCGCAAGCGAATGTTAATTTTTCTCATTCATCCTAAATATACGCTAAATGTGTTGGCTTGAATGTATCATTATATGTCCTGCCAATGGTCTGTAGATTTTCCTTTAGATTAATCTTTGCTACTTTAGCAGGTCTAAGAGAGTCCTTGCGTTGATCCCTAAGGTAAGCAGATCGTTGTACCTCGCCTAGACGGCTGTTGATTCTTCCGCTCCGCTTTACCTTCACGTTTGTTTTACCGTGGTCACTTAGTAGGTGGTTTTGATAGGAGCATCCAGCCTCCAGCGAGGTATTTCCTTTCCATTGCAGCTTCCCTTGTCTATTACGACCTACATGTGCAATGGACAAGGAAGCCATCGGAATCCGCTACCGCATGCATACTACATATTTGGTGAGCTTGCCAGTTTCCGATAGTCGTCCTTGAAGCTGCACCGTTGCCTTTGAGGCTATAATTAACTTTCCTGTGACCATAGTTATTGTCGCGGAATCTCTCGAACTGAGCACACTGCACACATCAGTTATTCTTCACATCAGCAGGTCGACATCAACTAGCGCCATTGAAGGCGCTGAAAACAGCACACGTCAACAGGAGGGATAATGTAGCAGACTTGCACGTGAAGTTGTGGTGATCCTTACCTTAGGGTAAGGAGATCGTTGTACCTCGATTAGACGGCCGTTGATGCTTTCTGTTCGCTTTACCTTCACATTTCGTTTAATGTGCTTTCTTACTAGCTGGTTGTGATATGAGCATCCAGCCACCTATGAGGTATTTGCTTTCCACTGCAGCTCTCTCAGGTCTATTACGACCTACGTACACGCTGGACACAGAATTCCACCGAACCCACAATGACACGCATACTACAGTTACGCAGTGTAGCGCATCAGAGTATCGCAGTAGCAAGTCAACGGATAAGTTATCATTGAGAGTAGCTTATATTGCGATCTACTGTTTCTATTCTCTTTGATTTCCAATTTCGTTTTCCGTATTATTGAAGTGGCTACCTATAGTGCGCTTTCACGCCGCCTATCTAGCTGCCTTGCGCTCGATCCTCTATATGCATCTGTGACAGTACCGCTCATCTAATCAAGATATGTGACACAGACACACCGTTCATCTCAATCCGACTCTTACTAGGTGGTTGTCCAACCGCCTACGAAGTACCTCTCTTGTCTTTCAGCCCCGTCGGTCTATTACGACCTAGATAAACCCCCGGACACGGAAGCCCACGGAACCCTGAATTAGACTCATAGTACATATTTGGCGATCTTGCCAGTTCATAACGCCAGTCAATGAAGCAGGACAGCAGAAGTTGCAGCGATCCCTGGCATTCCCTAGAGCGCAGTCGTCCGAATCTATCACAGCGTTCATCATTCAGCGCGTCAGCAGGTTGACATGGGCAGGGTTTCGGTAGGCACTGAGGACAGCGCCACATAAGTGGGGGGGGGGGGAATGCAGCACGTCGGAGTGCCTCTGTAGCAAGTCAACATGTAGGATGTCATTAGAAGGAAGACGTAGCGAACAAACTTGTTTTCAGTGGATCATCATCAGGCTAGTACAATAAAAAGTAAGTGTAAGCTTCACCTTAACACCAATTGTCCGCCAGCAGCTCGAAGACAGGATACCGCGGTCGCAATTTTCTTTCTGTGTGTACAATTTTTCTTGCTCATGTCGATCAAGGTATGTTGGGAAAACGACCAGGCGACTGTCCGTAACAGATCGAGAGCATTGTCTCGCTTGGTTGTCCAGTGGTGTGAGGAAGAATATCACGAGCGCAGTATTGTCACACTTAGTGGATACCCAACACAAAATCAACACAAAAGATTCATTCCAACCGATCTGCTGTGTGCCAGGACGCCACACGAGAGCTGTCAGACGTCGTATGCTGTCGACAACATGGGCAATCGCAATTCGGCACCATAACCCGGAGTTGTGTGCACAGAAGAATTTCGTGCAGACGCTCTGTCTACCGTGGCCCAAGACTGACACAAGTAAACAGACATATCACGCCATCCCCCCTGATTCCACACAGGTTGGGTCAATCACACAGCCTTATTGACGAGATATTTGATTTATTGACACCTGTAATTCACATGTTCGTTTTGGACCCACATAGTTGTGGTTTTATTAGCCTAATGATGATCTACTGAAAACAGGCTTGTTCGCTTCGTCTTACTTTTAATGTTTTCGGGGTATTAGTTCACAACGTAAGATGTTGTCGAGCCTAGCCCAGATTGCGATTGTTTCTTTCTCTTCTCTTTGCCTTCACGTTTCATCTTTAGTGCCGATAGAGCAGCAATCTCTCGTGCGTATTTTCACGCCATCCATCCAATCACCTCACGCACGGTACTTAATCAGCCGCTGTGACAATGTCGTCCAGCTCACCGTGAGGTGTAACACAGGCACACATTCCATCCATCTCCGACTCTTACGAGGTGGTTGTCCAGCCACTTACGAAGAATCTCTTTTGGTTTTCAGCTCCCTCAGTCTATTACGACCCATATACGCCCCGGACACGGAATGCCTCGGAACCCTAAACCGGGCACATATTTCACCCAACGTTTGCGATGGATGACAGACGGCTCAAGTCTCGTGATGATTGCTTAAGATCCAGAAGTGAGGAACACTTTTGAGCTTTCATCCTTCCTTGCAACACCAGGTATACGCCAAATTCTGTCACATGCAATATTATTTAGCCTCACCACGGAGCGTGCGCATGCTGGATCAGTGGTGTGAGGAGAAACCTGTTGTTGGTAGCACTTCCCTGGAAATTTTGTCTGAATTGCCCGTTGCAGCGGTAACGTTAACTGTTTCTACTGCAAGCACTGATTACTGTATGGAGGTCTGTGAAGTAAGGAGGACCAAAGTGTGTGTTGCACTGATGTCAGCCAAGACCTTTAGGCATCGTTTTACAGACTTTGAAGGCTGTAAGTTTCGAGGAAATTCTCCGTGATGGCTGTCTGGAATCGAAGCTCTTATTTGCACAGATTAGTACCTTACTGCGTCAATTTCGGTGTTTACATCCCGGGTTGCCGGCATCTTCCGCACGTTCGTGCATACACTATGTCGATGTCCCGAACACTTCATTTGTGATGGACAGTATGTCCGCGTTGGACTAAAAGCTAGCTTGAGACGCATTTTTTGTGAACTCCTGTTCCATCGCCGCAATAGCTCCTACTGCAATTTATGTCGATAGAATGTCCCTTTTCCGCAGTTCTGGAAAACAGTTATGGCCCATACTTTGTAGGGTGATGCGACCGCAATCGGACATCTTTGTCGTCGGCATGTACAGTGGCCGCAGTAAGCCAATAGACTACCATGAGTTCATGCAGCCGACCATACAGGATGTGAAGAACGGTGTGTTCATTCATGTTGTCGGTCCACACGTCCAACTGAAACTTAAGTGCGTTGTCGCTGATGCGCCAGTAAGAGCTTAGTTAAAGTAGGTTAAACGACAAACAGGATACCTCTCATACGAAAAGTGTACGGCTGTTGGTAAGTTGACACTTCTTATACGACTCCCATTTGGAGCTTTATATCAAGATGGGTGGATGACTTTCACGGTGTCTTCGGAGGATATCCTGCGGACAACTGAACATTTCTGTTCCCGGTGCCAATGCGAACATCATGTCCGTGCTTCACCTTTCGAAGCCCTCGATATGGACATGATATCATGCTTTCCCTTCGATTACATGCGCAGGATGTACCTAGGAGTTACAAAACTGTCTCTAACGTTGTAGCGACGTGGATTTATTAAAGGAAACATTTGTTTTCCATCCAAAGCCATCCGTCGAAACAACAAATGCTTGAGGCTGTGCTCTGTATGGTTGACTCCGAAATTACCTAGAAAATGTCGCCCCCCTGAGGAGGTTGAAAGATGGAAGGCCACTGCTTTCCGTCAGTAGTTGTTATAGCTTGGGCCGATATTGCTACAATGCAGCTTGCTGAAATACATGGAACATAACTTTATTAAGCTGTCTGTTGCAGCGTATGCGCTTTGAACCAAAAGGTGGTGCTCTCACTACCTAAAGCTGGTGGACAAAATGCTAGATTTAATTACCAACCAATATGCGGCAATCAATGGTGAGGTGGAGTTGGTATTTCACCTGAATTGCTTACAGCACAATTGCCACGAGGCGCGCGATTTCGGACCAATGGACACAGTCTCTGTTTTCCCCTTCGAGTCTTATCACCAGCGTTTGCGGCGCATGGAGAGTAAACCGCCGCATTGCTGACCGCTCTGCATCATCCACCACGAATGCGGAGTTGTCTTTAGATGATACTGGTTCAGTGACAAGTAGAAGAGATGCAATCAGTGCCACTGGGCTTATGCTTAAAGGGGCCTTGATTAGTATTGCTCAGTGCGACAACGCAGTAATTGCACAAGATGCCCCATCAAGTGTTGTGGACATCATGACCTCGGCGATATATGTGCAGTCGTATATGCATCGCGAGGCACTATTCGACAAAATTCATACCCACCGGAGATTTAGTAATTAGCAAGTGCTCGGGTACACTCACGCCGCCGGAATGGATTCCTCAAAGCCACGTGTCTTGCCCTGCCACTGCATGGAAGCACCGTTTCCTACCCCATATTACATAGTTGGCGTTGAAGGTGTCACGCCAGTCGCAGACCGTTGTAAATGTCTGCCTTTTACACATCATAAAACTTTCGCTTTCATGTGTTATTCCCCTCTCTAACGCTTTTTCTTTCTTATCTTTTCAGAAGGCCTATTTCTTGCAACTGGACGGAAAGTCCTTGACGGAATTCGTCAGGAATATGCTGATAGCGGTAATGACGAACGTTCTCTCAAGGAGAATAAACTGGCGAGGAGTTCACAAAAAGCACCAAATTTCAGGCACGCCCTTGGCCCGTGCCATGATCGGTAAGCCGTGATATTGCATTAAACATCCGTCTCGGAAGTTGTAATGCGCAGACATTTCGTCAGGTGCACTGAAGGTACGATCGTGGATAAGATTCATCATTGAATTCAGCTAATCAAAAAACGGGAGGAGTGCCAACCGAAATAGCATGTCACAACCGGGGCTAAGTACAAAAACGATGTAGTAGTGGATTTTTATTAAAATTTACTTAACCTTTTGGCATCCTTGTATAGAAAGTAGAAGAGATGATATTGCTGCGTTTTCTAGCGATCTAAAACAGCTGCCAACATGTGGGAAAATTCAAGACAACGAATGCAAGTAGTCAGATCTTTGGGTAAAGGGACAACTCTTACGTCCCTTATGAATGTGTTCGTGTTAACAGTAGAGAATCTGTAATGTATGTGGAAGGAGTAAGGGGTTGCAGTGCGATATTGGCGCATATGGTACCTGAACTCGATACTTTATTGGTGGCAATAATTTGGAGCGCCTGTGTATGTACAGGCGCACCTACTTAGGGATCGCGAAACTAGATTAAAAAGCGATGAAATTTGATTACCCGTGAATTGAGCAAAGATGCTGCTAATTTGCTCAGCGCCAGAATTGAGTCTCAGTTTGGATGGACTTCGGGTGCTTTTAAATAACTCTATATTTCTGTAAGTAGGAATAATTTAGAGCGCCAATGCTTGTGTTCGCATGTACACCTGTAGTGACAGACAAAATGTGTTAAAAGTAATGGAAAATTTTCATCCACGGACAGGGGTATTGCAGCAACTTTTACTGAGCTCCTGAATTTAGTCCTAAATGGAACTAACTTCGGGCGGTCAGTACTAAACACTACATTTCCATACAGAGGAATAATTTATGGCGCGCAAGATTTTGCTCTTGCGCAACCATTCAGTGGTCGTCGAATTGCGTTAAAGTAATGGAAGTAGTTACACATGAATGGGTGAATGTGACTGCCCGAAATATATGTCATCGGGACATTTTCGGTCACCTATGGGGCACCTATCGTGCGTTTGTGCCGGCAGAGGGCGTGCTCATCACGATTGTGGTCTTCGATGAACCGGAGGTCTATTTGCAAGACGCGCTTTTTCATCTTTCTGCAGGTAGGACATTTTGCGAAGTGTCTTGCACTAGTATCTGGTAGCTTGCAAAATTCCGTTTTATATGTTACTTCGATGCATCCTTTTTGTATTCATTTTTGATTGCAGATGGTTGAGTGCGATAAACTTACTAATGGTATCGTTACGTCAAACAAATGGTACTGTTTGGTTGTCCTAACGTACAATGTACTTCTGAAGCAGCTGGCAGACTTCGATGGATGCTCGTTAGGCATGCGTAGAATAGCTTTGTGTGGCTAAAGCTAATGTACTACTGTAAACCTTTAATTATCTTATGTAGTTCTGTGTTTTCGTTAACATACGGTTGGCCGCTTATCCAAAGAGTTGCCTTTTAGTTTCTCAGTGATGGTGCAACAACTGTCGATTGCACCTGAAAACATTTTTCAAGCCGTATTCTAAGGTGGCTCTTGCCGACCTAACAACCCTTGTATAGTTTGTACCGAGTTTGACCTTTCAGATCAACTCGTCATGGCGTTTATGCAAAAATGCGATTCAGCTATTATGCAAGATAATCCATTATCGACCGATTAAATGTGTGATCAGAGGAACTTCTTTTTTCCAGTTCCGACTTATATGTCCATGTCGAGCTACGTTCTCATTTACAAAATTCCCATCTTTGTGCTCAACATATTGACATATTCACGTCAATAAAACTCCTCAGAAAGCGGCATATCTAACAGTATTAATAAACACGTACAATGCCGCAATGCAGTTGAGGATAGGGATGAATTTGCTGAATCCATCCATTCCTATTAGGTAAATTAATAGAAAGCCGGACGGTATACTCGCTCGTTTTGTATATAGTAAACCAACATGAACGGTACTTTACTCCCACTTCAACAGCTTCTGTCCTATTAACTGCAAACGAGCTACCGTCTGTTTCCCGTTTACTTAGAACTCGTCAACTTTGCTTTCCCGTCACGACTAAAAGAGAACTGCAATGCTCTACCTCGACAATGCAAATGAACACAAATCCAGTGTGACCTGCTGCACGGCGTACAAACATATAGCCTAAAGAGTAACCATCAACTAGTGTGCTAAAGCAAAAGATATTTATTACCGTATCGACTACAGGGACAATCTTGATAGAACATATCATTCTCATCCCCTGCAATCTAGTTTAAATGCTGTTACGCAGATAAACCAGTGGGATTGCACTAAGTCATAAAATCCCTGTGTAACTTTAACCCGGACATGTCGGACCACACGTTACTTCTTCATGTATTTGTATTTTTAATGTATTCACGGTTGTAATGCATTTTCCATACTGATAGAAGGTTTTGCAGGAAAGATTTCTGAATAGGTCCCACATAACATGATTGCAAATAGCTCAAAGCTGCAAGCACACA
Organism: Dicrocoelium dendriticum; assembly: GCA_944474145.2. NCBI lineage: Eukaryota > Metazoa > Platyhelminthes > Trematoda > Plagiorchiida > Dicrocoeliidae > Dicrocoelium > Dicrocoelium dendriticum. The sequence goes on along the minus strand of OX104062.1, from coordinate 60,695,306 downwards.
GTTCACTCCGCGGACTTAAAAATTCCGGTCTCGTACTCTAATCTGCCTTACTGACACACCTCACATCACACACAAGTGTGCTTACACGTATTTTATCAAGATTCATCCGCGCTATTTAGTGCACTCCATCTCTGGGATCTAACTTGTGTGGATCATCTGTAATTGCAACATCGCGGTGCTTGCATTGTTCCTGTGGAAACGGAATCGAGGAATTTTCAGAAACCCAGAAAACAGAGTACTATTATGTGGTCTCAAACAAAAGCCAACTACACGACGAGTATTCAAACACAGCTGTCTACCGCTAAGCGAATTAGCAACCTGTTCTTTTGTGTCCCATCGCTTGGTCACTTTATTTAACTCTCAGTGTTTAAGGAGCAAATCATCCATCTTCTCAATCTTAGTCTGCCAGCCGTGCACGTACCGAACGCGTTGATCTTGAAAAGACAAAGACAGATAGACCACCACATTTTTGACCGAAATGGCATCGATCAACGCAATAGCCCTTGACGAGTAATCAACAGTTGCCACTTATTCTACTCCAATGCTACCAGTAGTATGCGGTTTTCCTTCACGCTACAAAAAAGGACGAATTGGAATTAACCTGAAAACTGCCGAAGCAAGTTCCATTCTAAATGTGCAAAGATCACAGTAAGCCAGCTGAAGATACATAATAATAAACCAGCTTCTCTATGGTTCTGTGAATTATGCATGGTTATTCCACTGGTAGATTGTGCATGAACTAGCGCAGAAACACGAAAGACTGCTGGCAATCATTGAAGAATTGAGGAAAACCAAAGTTGTTTCATTTGAAGAAAGTTTGATAGTGAGCAAACCCCAGAAGTTTCCATTAGGCTTTGCTGCAAAGTAGCTGAAGAATGCCGGACAGAGCAACAAAACTGCGTCACCTGTGGCTTTTGAAGTCAACGCCACCAGCTGCGCAAATGCGCCTAAAACAACCGTAACCAGTCCAATTGGAATAGGTACGGTCAGGGCCTCATCCACCCTCCAAACTGTTCCAAAGTTCAGAAAGACATCCACAATGTTAGTGGTTGGAACATTCTTTCCTCCAAAACCAACGGGAAACTTAGGTCTTCAGTTACCCTCACTGGGCCTAAGGCGCAGTTGTTATTCAACAGCCTCAACTGGTTGTATGCACACAAGCTGGGCAACCGACCTCAACCTAAGTTACACAAAGTGTACTAGCGGTAATCTGCACCAAGGTTCCAGAGATAACGTCAAATTCCATAAAAGGAATACAACTCGATGATGTTGCAGTTAAGCCGTCAAATTGACATGGATCACACGTCACCCAAACGCAAAGCACTACGGTGAAGCGAGAATTCTCTGCGCTTTATTGACTTCCGCTGGTGAAGCAGAAGCTATTCTGTTAACGATATCGCGCCTTCGGAATGTGACATCTTCCATCCACATCTTTCCGGATACACTGTGAAACGAGCACAAACTGGTGAAGCATGAGTTGGCAGAACACCGAAAGTAATCCGTGCCTAGGACTATCCATATGCACGGTGTTTCCGAGGCTGAAGGTCATGATGAGCGTGAAGCGAGCGCCCACGACCAAGAGCAGTGGCGATACATTCGAGCGACTCTGTCACTGGAAAATATCATAACGCAGTCAACCTCGAGACTACACAGGGCGCCAAATTACAAAGCAAATGACCCAAGGATTGTGAAAGTGGTTCTACCATTAAGACAAATGTATGCTATAGTGTTAGAGAGCTGGTATGCAGGACGTTGCAGCCTTCCTCGCGGGCTCCGGATCAAAGCAGCTTCCCCTAAACAAACACACAAAAGTAGCCACTTATTCGGACCACCTCCAGATAATAGTTCGAGTAAATTCACTCAACTAGTCACTGAAACTGGCAAACAAACTTCATAGACTACACATAAAGCGGCGAGTATAGATGTAAGGGCGGAATGAGTTCGTCATCACCCCAGCCAAAAAACTGTTAGTTGCCGACCTTTCTCCGGTCAGCACAACAGCATACCGAAAAGATACATCGCACGATTCACTGCTAAGCATGGATAAATGTGCCTGCATGTACGTAACCAATGCACAAGGTCTACTGAGAAAGCTTGCCGAACGGCGGCTACATCATGAATCATACGCCTGGGCTCTCATATTCATAACGGAAACATGGCAGCATTCAGAAATCACCGACGCCAAAGTCGAAATACATGACATGTTCCTCATTCGGAACGATCGCCCCTGTAAGAGCGGTGGATTAGTGTTATACTACCGGAATGACCTGCAGTGCGAACCGGTGTACGATCCGGAAACGCTCTGCAGGGACTCGATCTGGTGTAGTCTGCATTAGGCGCAACCACACCTGCCTTTTGGCAGTTGTTCAGCGTCCCCCAATTGCCACCCCAGAGATGGACTCCCGCCTGACATTCTTATTGGGAAGGATACTTCGACAACGATACAGTCATGTTCTCATCTCCGGTGACTTTAATGTTCACGATTTGGGAGTTCTGGCTTCGCCCAACAAACAATTCAAGACAGACCTGCAAGAGCTCATTGCAAACATTCCGCTCTTCAGCCATGTCAGTTCGCCCACCAGATTCAGAACGGGAAATAAGCCATCTGTGCTTGATCTAGTGCTCACGGACGAAACGCTCATAGTCGAGCAACCATAGATAGAGGACCCTCTGGGGAGAAATGATCACGTAACAATACTTTAGGACTATGTGTGTTATGCGGAATATCCACAAAAACATAGTGACTTGTTTCGAACAATCACACAATACGACACACTCACAGAACTTGTTTGGGATGTCAGTTTGGATTTTTCGGACAATTGCCTCATTGATAATGCATGGACGGAGTTTGCTGGAAAGTTCAGCCATCTGATTAACTTCGCATCCGTAAACAGTCTCATTCGTTCTACAAGAGCACCATCATTCATTTGGAGCAGAACCCGAAAACGCATGACATTAAGAGACGCAGCGTGCCATGTGTATATGGCGAACCCTAACCCTGCAAACTGGAACTATTATGTAGTGCATCGTAATCACTATACGACACTTGTACGCGATGACATATTAGGTTAGGAGCAGAGCTTAGCAGAAAGGTTTTGTACTAACAGAAAGCTTCTGTACAGTTATGTCAAAAGCCTCCAGCATGTGAAGTGTGGTGTTCCCCGCTTATCATAGCAAATGAATGTGCTCAAACTGCCGATGTTGCTGCCAATGTTCTACGACTGTAATATGCTTCAATATTTCGATGCGCCACCAGCATATATCACCTGCCTGTCGCATTCCCGCAGCCGTCACGTTTAGTTCAGCGACCGTTTTGAGGTAGCAGATATCATTGCACACACATAGTTCCCCTGTTGTTGACAACGTATCACGAAAAGCATTCCAGGTGGCAACTACGAGGATAGCTGGGCTAGTAGCTCGCTTGCTCTAAAGATACAGTTCCCTAGCATGTGGAATCAAGGCACCATGACCCCGATTTGCAAAGATGGCAGCCGGTCAGAGCCAGCCAACTATCGCTCAATGATACTCCTTCCGGTGCTCTTAACGGTAAGGAAATCGATCATAGCTGAAGCTGTAATGGGCTACTTTGAAAGGTCTAACCTCATAGCAGCGGAGCAACACGGGTTCCGTCAGCATCGGTCATGTACTACCAACCTAATGCATGTCCGTGGCAGTTGGACAGAGGTAGCTGACAATGGGACCAGCATTGATATCCTCTACCTAGACTATTCCAAAGCACTTGACCGCATAGATCAGCGCATCCTTCTCCAAAAGCTGCAGGCATACGGAGTTGAAAACCCCATCCTTGGATGGATCGGAAACTTCTTCTTTCAGCGGCGTCTTCAGGTTCGAGTTCGAGCTTCATTTTTTGATCCAATTGGTGCGCACTGTGATGTCACAAAGGGGTCAGTGTTAGGGCCGCGCTTATTCCTCATGCAGTAACAACCTCTCGCATGTTATCGCGTCGAAGTTCCTGCTTTTCGCCGAAGGCATCACGACATGGCAGGCTATCGGTTGTCAGAAGGATCACGATGTGCTGCAGTGTGACTTAGACAGTGCCTTTTAATGATCGAAGGCAAACCTAGTTCCGTTTAACGCGGACAATTGCAAGACTGTAGGTGTACGCCACAAGCCCATTTACGCATATAAGCTTGGAAACCACATGCCGAAAATCGCCTTTCAGGAGCATGATATTGGAGTGGAGATGCAAGACGACCTCGGTTGTTCGACGTAGTCTTTGAAAGCGTCCAAAACTGCTAACCAACAGGTTGGTTTCTTACGGAGGACGTTCGGGTGGTTCGACCTTACCATCTTCCTCCAAATGTTTAATGCGTATGTGGGGCCCCATGTTGAGTACGCGATTCAGGCCTGACAACCCTAGTTAAAACGCCACCTGGTTGCGCTGGATACCGCACAGCGAAGGGCAACCAAGCTTGTTAAAGGAATGATCCATCTGCCGTACTTTCTGCGACTGAAAAATTTAGTAGTGTATAGCGAAGGTTATCGCCGTCTACATGGCGACCTCATTCTGGTGTTTCAGATCTTAGAAACCCCGATCACACGTACCGCCACCTTTTAAAATTAAGCCGCAGCACAAACTTGAGGGGTTACCAGCTGTAACTGGGTACGCAATACTGTCGGCTGGAATGCCGCCGGAACTATATTTCTCTTCGAGTTTGGCATTCCTGGAACGCTGTTTCGACTTTAATCATTTCGACACCCACCCTGCCTGTTTTTAGAAAAGGACTCGACGGTGCATTACAACACCTGCATGGCCGGATTTAATTTCTGTTCACTTAGTAACAACAGGATTCAGGTAAATACTGTGCTCTCCAGCCCTCACGAAAACGGTTTAAACGGATACATATATGTGTGTGTAAACAGATACACATGTGTGTTATCGAACATATCTTGAACTACAGTGGAGTTGTACTTACTAATACGGCTGTGAGATCACTGGTGTGAACCTTAATTTGTTGACGATTTTTCATATATTCTGAATTTTCACCATGGTCGTCTTGCTTGACCTGTTAAGTTACATTTTGCCCGTATAAAATCATTTTCCACTGCTCTCTGTACAACCACATAGATGATTTAAATTAATTTTGGATGTTTGTGAGAAGTGTAAAGTTTGTAGAAGTAGAAGTCACGATTAAAATTCACGCACAATAATGTGCCTCGACGGGGAATCGAACGCCGGTCTACGAATTTCCGGTCCGCTGCTCTACCACTGAGCTACCGAGGGCTGACGATTAGGTGCGCAAATTTTAACACATGACTTCTGCTTGGTGCGCGACGTATTGCCAATAAGCTCACAGTACCTGTCCTGGTGTTGCAGATTGGCTCACTTACTTACTCACTTACTGTACTAAAGCTCCTGAAGTTTGACAGTGAACAGCAAGTTTGTGTACACAAATGGATTCCGTAATCAGCCTCACGATACGCTGTTGACGCTAGTTAACCTTTTCCGTAGATAAGAATTACGTGAAATTAATGGCTTTTAACTGCCTTACATTTCACAAACAAATTTTAACATTGATTTTCATTGAAAAATGAAACCTGCTTATTCCAACTATTTAGTGCAAACAGATAAGCATGAAAAACGTAATGGCTTCATTAACTAAAATATGTTGTTGCTACATTTTAGTTTTTGAAAAGACGTTCTCGCATGGTAATTATTTATGTATATTTACGAACGCCTTGTGGTTGGTTGTTAAAAGTCTTAAAGAGGGCGTGTTTGCTTACCTTCGTGTGCATCTCGGCCCAGTTACATCGTGCGCGTTTAGAAAACAGATTTAATAATAAAAACCAATTCATTTGTTTTGTTACGACTAGGCCCCATAAAACTGGCGACATAGTGTTTTCCAAACTACGGCAATGCCAACTACTATTTAAAGTCGCATACTCTAACACTGTAGGTGTATTTGCACTGTTAATTTCTCTATTTCCTAAGTACAGAGTAGTCCTGCTAGCGGTACGTATTTTGTGGACTTCCTTGCCAATAGCTTTTAATTTCTGTTCGACATGTTTGCGGTCGTAAAGTTCCACTGTTGGTACGAGATGTACGACTACCTATTTACCGTTAATGTGTTGGCCAGTCGATTGGTATGAAGCACTCATCCACTTACACTTTGTCACTTAGCGCTACGTCTCCCTCCTACATCTGGAGTTTATCATGGATTTCTTTGATGTTAACTGTGGGTGCTGTGAATCTAAGCGGCTTTCAGGACTACAACAAAGCAAAAGTTAGGTCCTTATTTTCACACGTAAAGTACTAACTGTTTTACTATTATTAATATTTATGTTAACATTATTGTTAGTTCGACATCCCCACCAACTATCCTATGAGAGTTTAGAGCAAAGCATCTTAACCCGCGTACATTCATTGTTCATTTGAGAAATTGTGTGGAACAATTGACTGCTCTATATCTAAAGACGCATATGCAACGACGGGACATCTGTATAACGTATTGTACACGTCAAGACCAATTACGTAAAATGCCCATCATAATAGTTTAATAGAAGGTTTTTATAGTGTTACGCTTGGGTTATAACTTACGCTTCATACTCCATGATATTTTCTGCACTTTGCTGTACAAAATCACTCGCCCTACAGCGCTTCCAGCCATTAATATTGTCACTTTGTGACCGCTCTCCAACCCTTGGAACAAGATCAACGATTTGAGCGAACTTAACTACACAGTGCTTTGCAGTACCTTAGTATTGCCTAATATCCCTGTCACCGCACTCTCGACATACTTCAAACTACTGACGTTTACTCAACGCATCTAAATCCATCCGTTTTTCCTGTCATCCTTATTTGCATGCATCTTTCGTTCGTCAGTTGCCTCTAATTGATCTAGTAAATAACTGAATATTCACGGTGTTACAAAAGGCATGAGCACAAGACATGGTCAAATATGTACAAGCAAATATGTGACGATCAATATGTAATGAAGGATTGGTCTTGACAATATTACTGAGAAGCTGTGTGAGCTGCAAGGAACGACATAAAGTTATGATTATGGTTCCAACTTCCAAGTTGATTCAGTGTTGAAATAGATCGTTTATGCGAATGCAAAAGTGTTGGCATGCCCGAAATCTCATACAACATGTTGTCGCAAGTAAATGTTGACCTGGCCTGAAACAGATTTCTTGTACTGTTAATCGCAGTCAACTGCTACCCATTTTTCATACTTAGGCGAATAACAGGATCCACTGGGACTGTGTTAGGTTGCAAAGCCATCCATATGAGTGAGACGTATACATCGTGAGCGCAAAGCTCAAAATGGTTAATTAGGGAGAGATCCACTTGTGGAAGAATTGATCAAATGCAGTTGAATTATCCGTGAGAAACTTGATGCAACGGACAACAGTCAACCAAAGATCAATGCAATGGAAATGCACCTGAAGAAGAGAACGGAAGGCAGCAAAACCTTAACAGCTGAACGGCTATTCATTATGCAGAACTTTTGTCAGTTAGAGTTACATATAAGTGTTAATCGGGAGTATAAAGAATCAGAATGAGGGGGCGGGTTGATGCTGTAGCTCCTGTAAATTTACTTGTCTTTCATTGTACATATTCCTATTCCCTTAATTACAACCAATTCTTGTACATTAACCTTGTATGCCTGTTTTGATTGATAAATAACACACTTTTTTGAACCACGCGGGCAAATCGACGTGTTCTCTCTGTGTTCTTGGGCCATGGATTTTATGGCATTGTCGGTCACTACGTTCTAACCTAGAGCAATATTCATACTACAGATCTCGTTCCGTCTCAACTGGTTTCACCATCGTCGTTGTCAGCCATCGGAGATGCTGACGCAAGAGGACTAGGAAGTTTTATGTGGTTGGACTTCTAACCCACGTCGAAACCCTTCTGTGAGACTTGTCATTTCTGATCATCATTTATTCATTTTTATTATCCGCTTTGGGTCCGAGTCCACTACATAATTGGTGACC
>OX104062.1:60664370-60687264 GCA_944474145.2 Dicrocoelium dendriticum | reverse complement strand
CTTGGATTTGCTCCAACGTGTGATGCCGTGCCAATCTACTTGTGGCTCATGTTCGAAAGTTGTCGGACAAAAAGGCTCATGCACTTCGTTGTTTTCGCTGTGATGTTCTCTGTTTCATATTTCGTGTATCGGGCCTATCCGTGAGTTTTCCGAAAATCTGTTGACATCCGACTAGATTTTCCAAGTTGTGTGTGATAAACGCCGCGGTTTACTACAACAAAATGCACGGAGACCACCACCGGCTCCGGGAAAAGCCATCTCCCAGACGAAACCACCTCATTCAGCTCGTCGGGTCAAACGCGCTCATGAGAGTACCTCTGTGAACTCCCCTTCCCTGCAACTCCACGATCTGCACCACTGCCAGCGTTTTCTACCCCTACCGATTCTCACAACCAATGTTCCCCACAGATTGACGACTCAGAGTCGGAGCCCCCTAATCTTTCACCGCATACCTGCGAACCTCTGAACACTGAAGATAAATGGATCATTTCAAAAACGCAAAAGTTCACGCACAACTTTTCAGCCTCCCCCTACACCGATAGACGACCGTCCATAACGACACGCCCCCCCACTCCTGCTCCCTCAAGTTCGTCACCGATACCCCTGAGGCGTTATAATCTCATGCTGTTCCATGCACCACATTCAAAAGATGAAAACCCTCAGAAACGTTATGATCACGATGTTGAGTTCCTTCAGGGGCTCGTTGATAAACTGTTGAATGTGGGTGAAGGCAGCGTAACGATTAAAACAAGTAGTCCGGACTTGGTCAGCATACTAACCAATCATGTCGACCTTTAAGAATCACCTTTGCTGACCACAACACGCCACAACTCATTCTGTCTCGTCTCTCCAGGCTAAAATGCACCAGGTTAACATCGCCGAGACTTGGAACCCGAGAGAGAGGACCGCTTGAAGACTGCGGTCCTTGAGCCTTAAACGCCGTACAGAAGAAGGCGAAACTGATCTACACATCGTAAATTTTCGAGTGATCAAGAAGGGTGCACGAACCCGTATCAGTCGGTTGTTCAATCTCCAGGCACGTCCCGCGGTGCCTCTCAGGACCTCCGTGCTGCATTCACAAACATCTGTAGCCTTGTGAACAAACGGGATGAGCTGTGTAGCTCCTTTGCCTCTGAGCGACCAGACGTCGTAGGACTGGCGGAGACATGGCTAAATTCTGAGGTAATGGCAGAGGAAGTCGATCTCAGTGGCTACTCATGCTTTCGCTGCGATAGAATATCAAATCCTCGTGGTGGTGTCTTACTTTATATACGGTCTTCCCTGCGTGGGAGGCTTGTAAGCATGTACCGAAGTGGAGATGGACTGTGTGAACAGGTATGGTGCTCGATCAACCTCAGACGCGGCAAGCTGACAGTAGGTGCATTCTACCGTAGCCCTCTGAACCGCTCTTTAGATTGGCTACCGCATTTTCGGAACAACATGAGTCGTCCATGTTTTCTACTGGGTGACTTCAATTGTCCTCACATTCAATGGCCTGAAATCCAACTCATACCCGGGTATTCTGAAGTCGAATCAAAGTTTAAAGCAGTTAGTTCCCTTCAACAATTTGAAAAGCACGGAAAGAAGACGAAGGCTGGTAGATGCATGCATTTCGTATTGTCTCCTCAGTACCATTAACAATAACCGGTAAGCATAGATATAGCTAACAGTGGGTGCAACCAGACAAGCTTAAGGTGAAAAATGAATGACGGAAGTTCACACCTACGTCCAAGGCAGCTTTAGGCTGACAAATAATTATTTCTGAGCACACAGAGCTGGCTTAATCCGGCTTATTGCGACTGCCTCAGCAAACCGAAGGAAACGGGGATTAGTGTGACGTAACACAACTTTAATCGCTGAGCCCAGCTCTAATTGGTACCCCGTGTCTAATAGGTGTTTGCCTATCGAGGAAGCCGGCGGTCTGCGCGAACATGGAATCTGACGAGGGTAGGCAATCTGAGCAACTTCACGTTGAACCCTACCCTCGTCAGATTCCATGTTCGCGCAGACCGCCGGCTTCCTCGATAGGCAAACACCTATTAGACTCGGGTCACCAATTAGAGCTGGAATCAAAGTTTGTTGATTTGTTGCTTGAAACTGGGGCATCGCAATACATATGCCAGCCTACGCGCATGACGTCGCGTTCGAGCCCATCGTGCCTTGATTTGATGGTGACGAATTGCGAACAGCGGTTGCATGACATACGAATCCAGGAGCTCCTAGCTAAAAGCGACCATTCCGTGCTGATAGCCACTATGGAACTGAACTTGCCGAGTGTATCCCCGATGGAACCAGCTTACAACTACTGGAAAACTGATTTCGATGGATTAAATCGAGCAGCGAGCCAAATGGATTGGTCTCTACCGCATGTTACATCTGTGGAGGACGGTTGGACAGTAATAAAGGAAGGATTGGCTTCGCTTTGTTCTCAGTTTGTGCCGTTGAAATTTCAGAAAGTCGGTCCAATCAAACCACACTGGTTCGACAAGGAATATGGTAGGCTGGCTCGGTTACGGCGAAGACCGTGGGACGCGTTTCGCCTCTCTGGCTCCGCCACTGATTACGAAGCATATAAAAGACAGCGAATTATTTGCAACAAAGTGAAATTGATAAAGCGCCGGAAGTTCGAAGAAAAGCTTGCAACTGACGGGAGGATGGCCCCAAAGAAGATCTTTGCTTACGTGAAACGCAGTTTGAAGCCAAAAGGTGACGTGTCATGTCTGGAAGACGCGGAGGGACACCTGCTAACTTCCAGTTCCGATCGCGCATCCGCACTGGCCGCTCACTTCGCTTCCGTGTTTGCAAACGACGCGGCGTCCATACCCATCTCAGCGAGTAACATTCCTGTAGAACTCAACAGTTTGGTTTGTGATGTCGACGAGGTGCGCCTGCTACTTGCGAACCTTGACCGTACCAAGCCTGCAGAGCCTGACGGGCTTCATCCGCTAATTATCAAATCATTAGCTGCCATTATCTCGCCTGCTGTTACGGATCTAATCAACAAATCATTGTCTGAGGGCTCATTGCCAAACGACTGGAAACGCTCGGTGGTGAGGCCGATTCCGAAAGGTGGCGACCCCAGTAAGGTGGATAAGTACAGGCCAATTTGTCTTATACCCGTTTTTGCCAAAGTGATCGAGAAGATAGTAAAAAAGCGTCTAATACATCTGTTGCAATCGAAAGAACTTCTGACACCGGCACAACACGGATTCAGGATGGGATATTCTTGTGTTACCAACTTACTTGTAATGAGACAGGAATGGTTGCAAGCACTGCACCGGGGAAAGTCCGTCGACATAATCTACATCGACTTCAGCAAAGCATTCGACAAAGTTAATCATGAAGTGCTTCTAGACAGATTAAGGTCGTGTGGTGTCGGAGGATCGTTACATCGATGGATCCATGAATTTCTCGTTGGAAGAAAGTGGAGGGTACAGGTGGACGGCCATCTAACCGATTGGTATCCATCGACCAGTGGTGTACCTCAAGGTACGGTACTGGGACCCACTCTGTTTCTCATCCACATCAACGAGCTGCCCCAGCTTCTACGGTCTCCATGTGCACTGTTTGCGGATGACCTCAAAATTTGACGAGAAATTAATACTCTCGATGACTGTGACATTCTCCAACAAGACCTCGACCGCCTCGCGGTATGGTCTGCTGAAGTCCACCTACCGGTCAACCCGGCAAAGTCCCAATTCATGAGTTTCGGGAAGGCTGTTCACTGCCGAACGTACACCCTAGACGGCCGACCATTGCATCCCACACATTCCGTGAAAGACCTAGGTGTACTCTCACGCTGCGACTTGAAGTCCGTCGACAACACCAACAAATTGTATCGAAACGGACTGCGCATTCTCTGGGCGCTGAAGCGCAGCTTCTGCACTTGGTCTGAGGACGTCGCCACTCGCCTCTTCTCTTCCATCGTCAGACCAATGCTAGAGTACGGCTCGCCTGCATACTGTCCGATCACTCGCGGTGAAGCGCAAAAGATCGAACGAGTACAACACGTCGCCACCAAGTTGATCCCCAGCTTGAGAGGCTTATCGTATGAAAACCGGTGCATGAAACTTGGGCTCTACACCTTGTCGTATCGCCGTGTTCGAATGGATCTTATCATGATCTACCGTATTTTACATCTCGGTCATTTCCCCATGCTGAGGTCGTTACTCCACTTGCGAGTACCATGCAACACACGTGGGCACAGGTACAAACTCGTGGTACCTGATCTGAAGAAAATCCCACACCCCCTGTGTTTCGAGCGGAGGGTTGTGCACGCCTGGAACAGTCTGCCAGAACACGTCGTCGAGGCCGAATCTGTGCAGAAATTCAAATCTTTGTTGGATTTACACTTCGCTAACCTACGTTTCAGAGAACGGTTGCCACTTGACAACGATATCACCCACTTGTGACTCACTGTGTGAACAACCATTTTGTGTGCTACAGAAGGAGTTGCTAAACCATCTCAGGATAACCACCGGACGTGTTTACTTAAAAAAATAAATAAACACGTCCGGTGGTTATCCTGAGATGGTTCAGCAACTCCTTCTGTAGCACACAAAATGCTTGTTCACACAGTGAGTCACAAGTGGGTGATATCGTTGTCAAGTGGCAACCGTTCTCTGAAACGTATGTTAGCGAAGTGTAAATCCAACAAAGATTTGAATTTCTGCACAGATTCGGCCTCGACAACGTGTTCTGGCAGACTGTTCCAGGCGTGCACAACCCTCCGCTCGAAACACAGGGGGTGTGGGATTTTCTTCAGATCAGGTACCACGAGTTTGTACCTGTGCCCACGTGTGGTGCATAGTACTCGCAAGTGGAGTAACGACCTCAGCATGGGGAAATGACCGAGATGTAAAATACGGTAGGTCATGATAAGATCCACTCGAACACAGCAATACGACAAGGTGTAGAGCCCAAGTTTCATGCACCGGTTTTCATACGATAAGCCTCTCAAGCTGGGAATCAACTTGGTGGCGACGTGTTGTACTCCTTCGATCTTTTGCACTTCGCCGCGAGTGATCGGACAGTATGCAGGCGAGCCGTACTCCAGCATTGGTCTGACGGTGGAAGAGAAGAGGCGAGTGGCGACGTCCTCAGACCAAGTGCAGAAACTGCATTTCAGCGCCCAGAGCATGCGCAGTCCGTTTCGATACAGTTTGTTGGTGTTGTCGACGGACTTCAAGTCGCAGCGTGAGAGTACACCTAGGTCTTTCACGGAAGGTGTGGGATGCAGTGGTTGGCCGTCTAGGGTGTACGTTCGGCCGTGAACAGCCTTCCCGAGAATCATGAATAGGGACTTTGCCGGGTTGTCCGGTAGATAGCCTTCAGCAGACCATACTGCGAGGCGGTCGAGGTCTTGTTGGAGAATGTCACAGTCATTGAGAGTATTAATTTCTCGCCAAATTGTGAGGTCATTCGCAAACGGTGCACACGACGACCGTAGAAGTTGTGGCAGCTCGTTGATATGGATGAGAAACAGAGTGGGTCGCAGTACCGTACCTTGAGGTACACCATTGGTCGAGGGATACCAATCGGTTAGATGGCCGTCCACCTGTACCCTCCACTTTCTTCCAACGAGAAATTCATGCATCCATCGGCGTAACGATCCTCCGACACCACACGACCTTAATCTGTCTAGAAGCAATTCATGATTAACTTTGTCGAATGCTTTGCTGAAGTCGATGTAGATTACGTCGACGGACTTTCCCCGGTTCAGTGCTTGCAACCATTCCTATCTGATTACAAGTAAGTTGGTAACACAAGAATATCCCATCCTGAATCCGTGTTGTGCCGGTGTCAGAAGTTCTTTCGATTGCAACAGATGTATTAGACGCTTTTTTACTATCTTCTCGATCACTTTGGTCAAAACGGGTGTAAGACAAATTGGCCTGTAGTTATCCACCTTACTGGGGTCGCCACCTTTCGGGATCGGCCTCACCACCGAGCGTTTCCAGTCGTTTGGCAATGAGCCCTCAGACAATGATTTGTTGATTAGATCCGTAACAGCAGGCGAGATAATGGCAGCTAATGATTTGATAATTAGCGGATGAAGCCCGTCAGGCCCTGCAGGCTTGGTACCGTCAAGGTTCGCAAGTAGCAGGCGCACCTCGTCGACATCACAAACCAAACTGTTGAGTTCTACAGGAATGTTACTCGCTGAGATGGGTATGGACGCCGCGTCGTTTGCAAACACGGAAGCGAAGTGAGCGGCCAGTGCGGATGCGCGATCGGAACTGGAAGTTAGCAGGTGTCCGTCCGCGTCTTCCAGACATGACACGTCACCTTTTGGCTTCAAACGGCGTTTCACGTAAGCAAAGATCTTCTTTGGGGCCATCCTCGCGTCAGTTGCAAGCTTTTCTTCGAACTTCCGGCGCTTTATCAATTTCACTTTGTTGCAAATATTTCGCTGTCTTTTATATGCTTCGTAATCAGTGGCGGAGCCAGAGAGGCGAAACGCGTCCCACGTTCTTCGCCGTAACCGAGCCAGCCTACCATATTCCTTGTCGAACCAGTGTGGTTTGATTGGACCGACTTTCTGAAATTTCAACGGCACAAACTGAGAACAAAGCGAAGCCAATCCTTCCTTTATTACTGTCCAACCGTCCTCCACAGATGTAACATGCGGTAGAGACCAATCCATTTGGCTCGCTGCTCGATTTAATCCATCGAAATCAGTTTTCCAGTAGTTGTAAGCTGGTTCCACCGGGGATACACTCGGCAAGTTCAGTTCCATAGTGGCTATCAGCACGGAATGGTCGCTTTTAGCTAGGGGCTCCTGGATTCGTATGTCATGCAACCGCTGTTCGCAATTCGTCACCATCAAATCAAGGCACGATGGGTTCGAACGCGACGTCATGCGCGTAGGTTGGCATATGTATTGCGATGCCCCAGTTTCAAGCAACAAATCAACAAACTTTGATTCGACTTGCCTACCCTCGTCAGATTCCATGTTCGCGCAGACCGCCGGCTTCCTCGATAGGCAAACACCTATTAGACTCGGGTCACCAATTAGAGCTGGGCTCAGCGTTTAAAGTTGTGTTGCGTCACACTAATCCCCGTTTCCTTCGGTTTGCCGAGGCTGTCGCAATTAGCCGGATTAAGCCCGCCTTGTGTGTTCAGAAACAATTATTTGTTAGCCTAAAGCTGCCTTGGACGTAGGTGTGAACTTCCGTCATTCATTTTTCACCTTAAGCTTGTCTGGTTGCACCCACTGTTAGCTATATCTATGCTTACCGGTTATTGTTAATGGTACTGAGGAGACAATACGAAATGCATGCATCTACCAGCCTTCGTCTTCTTTCCGTGCTTTTCAAATTGTTGAAGGGAACTAACTGCTTTAAACTTTGATTCAGAATACCCGGGTATGAGTTGGATTTCAGGCCATTGAATGTGAGGACAATTGAAGTCACCCAGTAGAAAACATGGACGACTCATGTTGTTCCGAAGATGCGGTAGCCAATCTAAAGAGCGGTTCAGAGGGCTACGGTAGAATGCACCTACTGTCAGCTTGCCACGTCTGAGGTTGATCGAGCACCATACCTATTCACACAGTTCATCTCCACTTCGGTACATGCTTACAAGCCTCCCACGCAGGGAAGACCGTATATAAAGTAAGACACCACCACGAGGATTTGATATTCTATCGCAGCGAAAGCATGAGTAGCCACTGAGATCGACTTCCTCTGCCATTACATCAGAAGTTAGCCATGTCTCCGCCAGTCCTACGACGTCTGATCGCTCAGAGGCAAAGAAGCGACACAGCTCATCCCGTTTGTTCATAAGGCTACAGATGTTTGTGAATGCAGCACGGATGTTCTGAGAGGCACCGCGGGAGGTGCCTGGAGGTTGATCAACCGACTGATACGGGTTCGTGCACCCTTCTTGATCACTCGGAAATTTACGATGTAGATCAGTTTCGCCTACTTCTGTACGGCGTTTAAGCTCAAGGACCGCAGTCTTCAAGCGGTTCCTCTCTTCGGGTTCCAAATCTCGGCGGATGTGAACCCTGGTGCCTTTAAGCCTGGAGAGACGAGACAGAATGAGTTGTGGCGTGTTGTGGTCAGCAAAGGTGATTCTTAAAGGTCGACATGATTGGTTAGTATGCTGACCAAGTCGGACTACTTGTTTAATCGTTACGCTGCCGTCACCCACATCTAACAGTTTATCAACGAGCCCCTGAAGGAACTCAACATCGTGATCATAACGTTTCTGAGGGTTTTCATCTTTCGACTCTGGTGCATGGAACACCATGAGATTATAACGCCTCAGTGAGATCGGTGACGAACTTGAGGCAGCAGGAGTGGAGGGGCTTGTCGTTTTGGACGGTCGTCTACCAGTAGGGGGAGGCTGAAAGTTATTGCGTGAACTTTTGCGTTTTTGAATGATCCATTTATCTTCAGTGTTCAGAGGTTCACAGGTGTGCGCTGAAAGATTAGGGGGCTCCGACTCTGAGTCGTCAATCTGTGGGGAACATTGGTTGTGAGAATCGGTAGGAGTAGAAGACGCTGGCGGTGGTGCAGATCGTGGAGTTGGAGGGGAAGGGGAGTTCACAGAGGTACTCTCACGAGCGCGTTTGACCCCACGAGCTGAATGAGGTGGTTTCGTCTGGGAGATGGCTTTTCCCGGAGTCGGTGGTGGTATCCGTGCATTTTGTTGTAGTAAACCGCGGCATTTATCACACACAACTTGGAAAAATCTATGTCGGATGGCAACAGATTTTCGGAAAACTTCCACGGATAGGCCGATACACGAAATATGAAACAGAACATCACAGCCGAAACAACGAAGTGCATGAGCCTTCTGTCCGACAACTTTCGAACATGAGCCACAAGTAGATTGGCACGGCATCACACGTTGGAGCAAATCCAAGATGGCGGACACAGACGGTAATTTGCTTTATCAACGAGTTCTCCGAAATAAGTGAGAGAATTCTCACCAAACTTTCACAACTTTAAGACTACACCAAAAAGAAACTTTTTGGTGCACAATCTACACGGATGAAACACAAATAACACAGTAATCCAGAAGCGGAAGTAGAATCCAGAAGCAACGCTCAAAAATCAAAAAAAAACAGGGCAGGAGCTAAGACACAGCCTTGCTTCACACCAGTGACAACTGCAAAGTCATCCGAGGTCTCTCTACTCAGCCGCACCGTCGTTCGCATGCCGCTGTGCAGACATTCAATTAAACTGACAAACTTACGTGGGCAACCAAACCTACCCAACACCAGCCACAATGGCTCGCGGTTCACCGTATCAAATACCTTGGAGAAATCAACATAAAGCGAGTACAATGGCTGGTGTCCTTCTCTGCATTTCTCCTGTAACTGATGAGCCGCAAACACTATATCTATAGTGCTGCGACCCGAAAGGCATCCACACTGCTCTTCCGCTACGTTCGGTTCCACAACCTGACTGATGAGGCAGTTGAGCAGGATTCGGGCAATCACCTTGCCCACACAACTCAGCAAGTTGATGCCACGATAATTCGTGCAACATTGCTTGCTACCCTTGCCCTTGTACAGTGATAGCCCAAGGGCATCCTTCAGCTCAGAAGGCACCTCTTCCTCAATCCATAAGCGTCGCACCAAGTGGTGCAGCGCAGTCAACAACGCGGATCCACCGTGTTTCAATACTTCAGGCGGGATCCCGTCGGTTCCGGCACACTTGCCGTTTCGCAGCTGAGCAAGTGCTCTCTGCGTCTCATCCAGTGTCGGCGGGTCCGCCAGACTCGCTTTCGTGTCGTGCTGCTTCAGGCCGTTCAATGTAGGCCAGTCGATCTCCGAACGGTTTTTCAAGAGACAGTCAAAGTGTTTTCGCCAGATCTGCATTATGTCTGCAGTCTGTGTGCAGGTAGCGTCTGAACTACCATCGATCATCGTCCTCAGCGGCTAAAATCTCGGTTCATACACCGCCTTCAAGGAGTCAAAGAATTCTTTGTGTCGGCGGCGTTCAGCGTAACATTCCATCTGCTTCGCCTTCTGCGTCCACCATGCATCTTTAATGTGACGGAGCTCTCGCGTCAGTCGCCATCGAAGTTTGCGAAACTGACTCTTTTTCCCCAAGTCACTGGGGTCTGCAACACGTGCAGCAAATGCTGCATTCTTCTCCGACACCAATGCGCCGAGCGTCGCATTGTCCTCATCAAAAAAATTAGGTCGCCTACAGTTTGCGCGCCCCAAGGTCTCCTCGGCAGCAGCTGTCACCTGGTCGCGAATGTGATTCCACAGGTCGCTCACTGTGGCTATGCAGTCCAAATCACACAGGCGTGCAGCCATCGCCTTCTCCAGCTCAGTACGTTTCTCCACAGTACCGAGGGAGAGAATGTTAAATTTACGCCGATTCACGGCGGGAGTGCAATACAAAGAGTTACGAAAATATATGTACAGTTTGGTCCGCCCCAATTTGTGATCGGTGCCACACTCAGCTCCACGCAGTACACGTGTCACGCGCACGTCACGGTGACGTACGATGACCTAGTCGAGTAGGTGAGCATGACCATTCCGTGGGTGCGTCCAAGTTGCTATATCACTCGCACTCAGTGCAAACCGAGTGTTCGTGATCGTTAGGCCGTGAGTGGCACACAGTGAGAGCAACCTGTCACCGTTCGCATTCGCTGAACCAATGCCATGCGAACCGATAACATCTGTCCACACCGATGCATCACGCCCAACGCGCGCATTGAAATCACCCAGAAGAAATAGTCGGTCGCTCCTCGACACAGACCGTATCACGGAGGATAGCTCAGTGTAGAATTGATCACGCGTGTCATCAGGATAACACATGGTCGGACCGTACGTGCTTATAAAGGTGGCAAACTTACCTCTTCCGAGTCGCAGTCGAACAGTCATCAGCCGCGCGCTGATGCCTGTTGGTTCACCCACCAGCTGGCCATGGAGGCGATCGGATATTGCAAATCCGACCCCATGTTCACGTGGAGCTGAGGAGGCGTTTCCCACCCAGTAGAATGTGTAGCCAGCACCTGTTTCATGCAACTTGCCTTGCTCAGCGAGCCGAGTTTCACTGAGCGCCGCAATATCGATGTGGTAATGCGCCAGCTCCACGGCGACCAGTGGGGGCGTCGCTCGGGGCGCTCACTGGAGTTCCGGTTCAGTAGGGCGCGCACTTTCCAGAACCCGATGCTGAGTGCTTTGCGCGCAGGCATACGATTGCACTGGTGGGCAATCGCACGCGAAATCGTCGTTGTGCTTCGGAGGTTCGCTTAAGGGACTCCACCCGGAGCCTTTGGCTCAATAGTCTGACCCACAAGGCAGTGGGTGGTTGGGAGGTTTGCTTGAGGGACTCCACCCGGAGCCTTTGGCTCAACAGCCTGACCCACAGGGCAGTGGGGAGTAGATCCAGCCGGGAAAGTGGTTGCAGAGACAGATTGGGATCTGCTTGACGGCCGTCACACGTAGCCTTTGAGGTTCTGGAACAATTCATATATGTTTTGTGACCGTAACAGGATACGCACCTGCAGCCACGGCCAGACGCAGGTGGGTTTTGGCAAGTTCGCACTAATTTGACCAGGGGCTGCCTGGCTTGAGGCGGGCAGTAGCAAACCATTGAACACCCGGAGGTGCCCTCCCACCGTCAGAGACAATGCGTGGCGCTCGTGCTCTACGCCAATCGAGCTGTGAGCTTATAACCCGTAGACCTGTTGTCTCCCATGGCTAGGTTTTACGGAAAGAGGGCCATCGACCACTTTCTAACCTCCGAAGAGGATGGACTAGGATACTGACAGCGCGCCCATACCTGATAGGAGAACGGCTCGGGTCCTCAGCCAAAGCCTTCGATTAAATGAACACACGAAAGGCAGCGGATCTAGCACATGGTCAGTACACTGACTCATGTGGATTGGTGTCCTGGATCTTAGCAGGGAGAAGGGCAATACCCAACTCCCACCCAGCGGTCGCCACGAGGAGGCGCCCAGGACATGAGCAAATGGCACAACAGTAGCAGCAGTGGGTAGACCATCTGTCAGGATCTAGCCACCCATCCTCAGCGCACCATAGGCTCTCCCGCCAGCGTCAGCGTGGTTGGCGGCATCCGGTTTCGGATTTGCCTGTCACTGTGGTCAGCCACAGGACGCCTGCGCACAAAGAGGGACCATGGGTGGCTTGCGCTGCACCACTCACAGCTCCATCCACACACCCCATATCCAGTGTAAACCCGAAGGAATAAGACCGGGAGGCATGCGGATGGGAGCCACGTTTCATCAACGGAGCCGGCCCACACCCCTTCACAGGCAAACAGAGGACACTGTATTTTGGGAATCAAGTGCATAAAAGGCGGTGGCTGGACCGTAGTCCGCTCCACACTCAGTGCATGGAACCATCCTTCGAGCCTAGCACGACCACAGGGTCCGTGCACCCCGTCCCCTCCAGCAACGACCAACTGTCTCCTGGAGCCAGTATGGACGAGGTAGTGGGTAATAGACAGGTAGGCATCTTGTCCACATGCACATCAAGCGCACCCACACCTGGCATGTCAAACAACAGCCAATCATTCAAAATGCCGATATTGAATAAAGTAAACGCATATGACGACATAAATACTCGCTAAATGGGCATATGGAAGAAATTAGTCAAATGTGAATACGCGATAAGTACAAAATGCCGAAAGTTAATTAAAAAGTACCACGCGATACAATTAAGCAAGTTTACCACAAGTTGCATGAGCGACGTGCGCAAGTGGGGAGAAGATTATCAAGTAGGCAGAACAAAAACAGAAATAAAATGTAATGAACTTTATCCAGATTAAAAAGACCTAGTTTAAGTGTAAGTTGGTTTAGCCCAACTGCGGTGAAGAAGCATCATGAATGCGACATCAGCCTCAGCATGGGGCACACATACATACATGGTTGGCGGCATCCGGTTTCGGATTTGCCTGTCACTGTGGTCAGCCACAGGACGCCTGCGCACAAAGAGGGACCATGGGTGGCTTGCGCTGCACCACTCACAGCTCCATCCACACACCCCATATCCAGTGTAAACCCGAAGGAATAAGACCGGGAGGCATGTGGATGGGAGCCACGTTTCATCAACGGAGCCGGCCCACACTCCTTCACAGACAAACACAAGCACGCTGTATTTGGGAAATCAAGCGCACATAAGGCGGTGGCTGGACCGTAGTCCGCTCCACACTCAGTGCATGGAACCACTCTTCGAGCCTAGCACGGCCACAAGGACCGTGCACCCCGTCCCCTCCAGCAACGACCAACTATCTCCTGGAGCCAGTATGGACGAGGTAGTGGGTAATAGACAGGTAGGCACCTTGTCAACATGCACATCAAGCGCAGCCACACCGGGGATATCAAGCAACAGCCAATCACTTGAAACGACAAAATGAAATAAAATAAATGCAAGAATGCATACAGATACGGTGGCATAACTCTTCGCTAAATTAGCATATGAAGTAAGTTGGTTAGCAATGAATTCGTGATAAGGAAAAAATGTCCACAATTTACTCAAAAATGCTACAAACGCAACAAAGTTACCGAAGATAAGCGCAATTAGCGTAAGTAACGTGGCCAGCTAATAGAAGATTATTCAGATAGGCAAAACAAACCAAATAAACTGGAATGAAATTTATGCAGCTTAAAGAGACCTAGTTTAAGTGTAAGTTGGTTTAGCTCAACTGCGGTGAAGAAGCATCAAGAATGCAACATACATACATACAGAGGTATTCATAAACCAAGAAGCTACCGACAGTCTCTAGCAGATTCACCTCAGTTGTGTAGTCATCATTTCATACTGGTGGCAATAAAAGCACACTTCCGTGATGCGATGAAAAAGTGATCTGACGAATTTGGAACGTATGCAAATAGCTCACGTGCAAAGCTCTACACTTCATGACCGACTTTGCTCCGGATCGAGTGTTTCAAGGGCTATGTGTCGAAGTATATTTCTTTCAGTATCACTTCGACCTCCTTAATCCATGTGATCGAATTAAATGCTAGGAGACTCAAAAGCGGGTCACCATCACAAACTGGATCTCCCCATTGTGATCCACCCGTGCAAGCTGATATACTGGGATATGTATCACTCCATCCGGTATATCCGAGGATAGCCATGTATTTGTAAAGGCAAGCAGGTCTGGGCATAGCTCCAAGATGGTACAGAGGATTTCGTCCAGTTTGTTCCTGATGCTCCGGACGTTGGCAGACTTCACCCGCAGTCCAAGTGTTGTCCTTGAACTTACGACTAGGGCAGGACTAGGGTCGGTATTCAGTGAGCTCTGAGTTCTCTCTACCACGCGAAAATCTACGATGTGCAGATTGTCTTCATCGTTAAATCTTCGGGTTCTCAGTTCATCAGCGGCCATTTTCATTCTGACAAGTTACTCTGGACAAAGGTCTCTCAGGAGGTCTGCTTAAGAATGCGGCAGCATTCAGCCTCATCTTGGCAGACTATTTTTAATGGGCGACTTTTAGAGGCGTCGTCCTGCTTTCTACCGAGCCAAAAGGCGGAGATAATGTTGATCCCAGCTTCCCCACCATCACCACACGTTGTAAGAAAGCTGTCGTCTAGTAGTCTCTCTATTGGCGTTACCTTCTGATTCCGCAACGTTGAATAAAACATCGTTCAAGAACAGAGGGAGTGCTTCTCTCGGGAACAGCCAGCTTTTTGGTTTGTGGGGTTGTCATGACTAGATACTTCAGCTCGCGCATTCTGTCCAGGACATGTTTCAGCTAGGGGCGTGGAGAGTCCTTCTGGGTCTGTTTTGTAACTGAAGTTAGAAACTAAAATGGAAGATAGAAAACTGCAACTAGATGTTCGAACCCCAACATTGGTGTCAACCCCATGCCCCTGTGTTGCGTGTTATAATAAGCGACAAGCCTGTGGCAAATGAAGATCAGCGCTAAACCAATCAGATCGTGACGTATGCAACTGCAGAGTGGCGCAGAAGACTGGGCACTCGGAACTTTCAAGATAGAGCAGATGTAATAATGATTGTCAGCTGTAGACCGTAACGGCGCTTCGCTGCCGTGTGATCACCAAGTCGCACGCGGGCTGAGTATATTGCGAAAACGCCCACTCGGAGCATTCGATTGCACATAGAAAAATACTCAAGTTCAAGCCGGACTGGAACGATAGGATTTTTCCGAGTGTTCCTTCTTCAGTAGGTCGTTGAACCCGGAGTAGGCAGACTTTGAAATATTGATGGACCTAAAACAAAGACCGCATCACACCCTGTCTAACCAATTAATGCACACGTATCCTGCCCTAGCAGTCCCTGCTGGATCGGTTTCGTGAAATAGAGAGAAAAAATAGTAAACTCAGAAGGCAAGGTAAGGTGGAAAAAGCTAAGCAAGTAGAATACCTTGATATTTGAGTCATTAAAAAAGAACTGAAAATTGGTGAATCAGCTAGGAAAAAGGAAAGGTTTGGTGTTGCCAACCAAGAGCATCGAGCTGGCGCGAAAAGCACTTAATCGTAGGTTCCCTAACCACGTGATCTGGAAGCAAATTCCAGCGATCTATAACTCGGCGCGACAGATGAGTCTCCGTCCTAATCCTATCAGACCGTGATTTATGCAATTTCAGTGGGTGACCACGGAGATTAGGTAACGTAGCAGGACTAAATAGCCCTGACAAGTCCGGACCGATCTTACCCGTCAAAATACGATAAGTGAGAACCAGGTCCCCTATTATCCTACGGTAGTGCATAGAGTACATCCCCAAACTTAGCAAGCGTTCAGGATACGTCTGTCCCCCTAAACCCTGCACTAACCGAGTGCCCACTTGTAACACCCATTTTGTCTTGGATAAGACACGGTGGACAAGCCTGGATACAATATTCCAGGTGGAGTCGGACGAATGCCGAGAATAGCTTCACAAACAAATTGGTTGTTAGCATACCGAAAGAGCGGTGGATAAACCACATCATACGAAACCCCCGACAAGCGTCCTTCTTCCAATTGTCGCCAGAATGAAGTGCTGATGAGTGTACGACCCCTGAATTAACCTGCTGAGTGACAACAGGGGTTTCACCACCGCTGACAACATATCGGGTGGGAGGATTAGCAGCTCCGATTCGTAGAACAGAGCACGGCCTTATGTATGGGCATCAACCAAAAGGTAGGTCATTCCCAGAGCCTATCCAAAGCACCCTGAATTGCCTCAGGTCCCCCCCCGGGATAGCCATAATATTCCAGAGCTTAAGGTCGTCAGCAAACATTAGTGATGACACCCCTAGCTCCCCCGGAATGTCATGTATATAGATCGCGAACAACAATGACCCCAATACCGAGCCCTGTGGGACGACACTAAGGACAGCTTGCCTGAGCAAAAGGCTACGCCCCACCCGTACGCATTTTTCCCTCGCCTCAAAGAAAGTAGACACCCATTGAAGGGCGCGACCAGAGATCCCGTAAGTTCTCAACTTTGATGAGAATTGAAAATGAGGGACAGTGTCAAATGCTCTCGAAAAATTCACGAATAGCACGTCTACAGCATGGCCACTGTTCACTGCTTCGGCCCAGCTTTCACGAGCTACAAGTAGACTAGTCTGACAACACAATCTCTTGCGGAATCCATGTTACGCAACACTTAGGTTAAATCTATTCAGGTGGTTCTCCACTGAATCCATTATCAGCTTTACAAACAACTCGACTACTAAGCTTGTCAAACTGATAGGTCGGTAGTTCGCGGGCAGAGCGCTGTCACCGCCCATAAAAATCGGACAGATAATTTCCTCCTTCTATTCCGAAGGCAGGATGCAGCTGTCAACAGATATTGAAAACACGCATGTGAGAGGAACACAGCTCAGTGGCCAATTCATGCAACAGCTTCGGATGAATTGGATCAAGACCGAAAGCATCAGAGGGATTAATGCCTTGCAGTAGCTCGAAGACCTGAGTCTCCGTCATGTTAAACTCAGCTAAGCAAGAATCCTCTGGAACTCTTGAAACCAATTCAACCTGTGGTAAAGAGATCTCCTGAGCAAAGACCCAAGTATACTGATCACTAAGTATACAAGTCTTGTCATAGTCAGTTTGCGTACTGGTGCCGTCTGCTCGCAATAACGCTGGTATAGACAGTTTTGCCTCGTTGCGTATTTTAACGTAAACAAAAAACTCCTTGGGATTAGCTGTAGCCGAGCCCGCTAAACCCTGTTCGTACTGGAGAAGAACAGTCCTGCGACATTGCTTACATTTATTTCTAATCTCTCGATAACCATCATAGGTACTGGCTGATGGAGTTGTTTGGTAGGTTCGCCAGCATCTAGACTGTTTCTTGAGTAGGTACTTGCCTGTGGTGTCTATTCATGTAGGTTGTGCTCGTAACCCTTTTTTCTTAATGAGTGGAATATGGGGAGTGGAAACCTCCGTAAGGTATGCCTTAAATTCATCCCCGGCTAACTGGACAGAGTCGGTCATCGAGATCTCACAGTTCAGAACTGAAGTCTTAGCTCGCATTGCACTAAAGTCTGTCTGCCAAATATTCGAAAGTAATTCAGTGGCTGTCTGTTGGTGCCTTTAAAGAGCACACCGAAAGAAGATGCATGCGTGATCGCTGGACCTTAGAGGTGCACCGTATGAAACGTCAGTCATGAAGTCGAGGGACTTAGGGAAAATCAGAGCTAAAGTAGATGGTATTTGGTTGTCCATATACCTAGTGGGGAAGTCTACGAACTGGTGCAAAGGCACTTGGACAGTCAGCTCAAGAAAGTCTGCACCAAATCTTCCTGACGCATAACTGCAAGAAAAATATGCCCAACAGGCTTTCGGGAGGTTGAAATCACCAAGAACTAAACACATTCGCGGACTGAGTGCGAATAAAGTCAATTTTTCCCCCTGGAAGAACTTTCAGGACTCTTGTATATCACTACAACTGTAAACTGTGTAGAAGTGCACAAAACAGCCGATATGGCTTTAACAGTTTAATCCGACGACCGGAATGTGCCGGTCCTCAACACATCTAAGTTACAGCTCACATACAGTACAATGCCTCCGCCTTGGCGACCAACGGAGCGGTCAGTTCTAAGCAGCGCGTAGCCAGGTAAACATACCTCACCGTCAGTGATATCCGGAGACAACCAGGTTTCAGTGAAAGCAAGTATGTCGGGACGAGATTTGCCTACAAGTAGACCCAACTAGTGCACCTTGTTCCTTGGGCTACGCACGCTGCTAAGTATTATCTCATGGAAGTCGGCATGACCATCCCTGGGTCGTGTGTCATCAGGATGGGTTCGGATAAGGTGGAAAATAACTTCCGGATGATCACCTGAAAACCCACCAGACGGAGGCCTTGATCATCAGCAGCCCGTCTAGTTTTGAGGTCTTTGATAGCCTCCTTTAACTGTAACCTACCTGCCAGTGGAAGGTCCGGCTGTTCGCTGACATCCTTAAGTTTGAATGCAAACCGCAGTAGCGATTTGCGTTCCTCTGGGGTAGAAAGGACCCTAAGAAGTAGTCGGGGTCGCAGGTTTGCTATACCTATAAGAACGTTCTCCATTCTGATCAGCTTTCTTACAGTGACACCAGGGAAGCTAGGTGGAAGCAGCTTGGTGACGCACAGTTTGAGCCACTTGAAGTCATCCCAGATGCGTTCCCTTGGGAGAGCAGCTGCAGATTCAGTAACGTTAAGGAATATAACGCCACTATCCGTGAAAGATCGCTAGGACGGGGAGTGTTTACCCCACGTGCCTTGGATTCGACAGTTATACCAGCTGTTTTCACCACTGGCGGTGGGACTGTCCTTGTCTTCACAAACGACGTCGAAGCAACAGTAGCGTAGATTATCCGCTCTATTGCCGGCGTCTTACTAGTTCCTGGGTCTTCAAGCCCCTTCGAAGTTTTACAGGCAGGTCGAGTCTGCTTCACCTTTTGGCTCACGGGAACAGAAGCCATTGACTTTGTGTCGCATTGAGCAGTTACCAACAATTCGTCAGCTTGCGCTGGTTCAGTGGCAGCCGAGACGGTCAGCATCTTCGGAAGGTTCGCTTGTGCACAACCGTCAGATGACTTTACGAATTCCGAAGACTGCATCTTTCTGGGTTTAGCAGAGGGCCTCGGGTATTTCCGCACCTTATTTTTCTTCCCTCTGACCGGCTCATGAGAGTCCGCAATGATAGCTGGAGTGTCCGGTAGGATGAGCGACTTCTTGACCGAGTGACAGACCTCAGCGGATGGATCGTCAGCAATGTTGCAGTCTAACGCAGTGTCCTCAATCCCAATATTCAGGGAGTTCAGGATCAAATCCATTTTCACATTGAGCGAGGCAATAGACGCGACCTAGGCTATCGCCCTCTCAACCCCTGACAACCTGGAGGCCAGCGCTGAAAGTTTAGCACCGGCGATAGCCGGGCGCACCGATCTCGACAGGCGAGAGCTCTGTAGTACAAATTTGACGTAGCAGCCGAGTATATCCTACAAAAGTTCAGTTCAGGTGGGACTGAAACGATAGGATGAATCCCGAAAGTGTTCTTTCTTGAGCAAGACGTTGATCCAGGATTTGATAGGGGTGCTCCGACTTCATCACGCTACCATACAAGGGGGAACAGAACGACAGAAGATTGTGCTACCGATTACACCAAGCCATAAAATGGTGCTACTACGCAGCTGAGCTCGTGTTGTTACATCAAACCAAGAAACTGTTCCATGAATTCAATTTGGATAGGCCTCACTCTCAGGTTACCGCCTCATGTGTTTACCAATTTACCTGTACTTGCGGTAGCATGTACGTTGGCAGAACCGAGAGAAGGCTATCAACTAGGATCATGGAACATGTTCCCCGGAACCTGGCAAATAGTGGACCTAAACTCCCTGCCAGCTCCATCGCTCAGCACCTGCTCGATTGTACCTTGTGCGAAAACCCACGTGACGCATTCAAGGTTATCAGCAGACAAAACAACGCGAGCTTGCTTCGTTTCGCTGAAGCCTCGGCTATCAGACGAATGAAACCGAACCTATGCAAACAGATCGACTTTGTGGCCAGTCTTGCTTGCCCTGGTAAGACGCAGCCAATGACCTTGGTTTGCTCAGTGTTTTATTGATTTTCCTATTGACCCCCTTTTTCAATTGCAATCCTTTACTCTTTTCACGATTTGTCTGTAAGCGGCTGAACGAGAAGACACGAAATAATCTGAATTCAGGTTATCCCGCAAAAATGTTGTTCGTTCTTGCTCTCGTAAAACGAAAACATCCGACAAAATCACCTTGATCCTCCAATTTAATGCCCACGTCCCTTGCATTAGCTATCTGTGCTATGACGGTTACGTGAAGTGAAAGAAGAAATATCGAAGGTAAAAAGTGAGGGAAATCAGTTAAAAGAAGAGGGTAATACCAATGATGGAAATAGGATCCAAGTATGAAGATGGGAATTAATCAAGACAAAGGAAAGGTTTCACGTTGCCACCCAAGAGCATCTAGTTGACGCTCAAACCCCTCACTGTAGCCTCCTTGACAACATTTTCTGGAAGCAAGTTACAGTGCTCGATGACTCGACGCGATAACCGTGTCTCCGCTCTAACTCGATCGGACCGCGGTTTGTCCAGCTTCACACAGTGTCCGCGGAGACCAGATAATCTAGCAGCACTAAAAGCTAAGACAAATCAGGGCCAACCTTCCCAGTCAAAATACGGTAGGTTAGGATTAGGTCCCCTCTAATCCTTCGATAGTGCACTGAATGCATCCCCAAACTAAGTAGGCGTTCGGGGTACGTTTATGCTCGTAACCCCTCGACCAACCTAGTACTGACAAACAAAACCCTATCTAGTGACATTTTGTCCCCGACAAGGCATGGTGGACAGGCCTGGACTCAATACTCTAGGCAGGGTCGCACAAACGCTGAGAGGAGCTTCACAAACATATTAGCGGCTAGGGTCCCGAAAGAACGACGGACAAACCACAAAATCCGGAACCCTTTACTAGCCGCCTTCTTCCAGCTGTCTTCAGAGTGTAGTGTGGAACAGCGGATAACACCTAGGTCAACCTGATGAGTCATGTGAGGAAGTTTACTCCCATCGAGCACTAAGTTGTGGAGTAATCAGACGCTCCGATACGCAGCATTAAACACTTTGCCCGGTTTATGGGCAGCAACCACAAGACAGACCATTCCCAGAGTCTGTACAGAGCCCGTTGAAGAGTTACAGGACCTCCAAGGATATCAGCAATATTCCAGAGCTGTATGTTATCAGCAAATAAGAGCGATGATACCTCAAGCTTCCCCGGCAAGTCATTCACGTAGACTGAAAACAGCAGCGGACATAGGACAGCCTTGCGAAACGCCGCTAAGGACAGCTTATCGAAACAAAAGACTGCTTCCCACACGAATGCACTGTTCCCGCCCATCCAAAAAACTGACACCCACTGGAGAGCGCGAGCAGACATTCCATAAGACCTTAACTTTAGTGAGAGTCGCGAATGGGGGACAGTGGCAAAGGTCTTGGCGAAGTCAATGAATACCACATCCATTGCATGTCCACTGTCTACGGCTTCAACCCAGCTCTCACGGGTTATCAGCAAGTTCGTTTGACATGAAAATCCTTTGCGAAAACCATATTGCTCGACGCTAAGCAGGTTAAAATGGTTCTCCACTGTACCTCGTACTAAATTGTAAGTAACTTAACGACCACGCTAGTCAAGCTGACAGGCCTGTAATTAGCCGCTAGGTCTGTTACCGCACTTGAAAATCGGGCAGACAACAGCCTTCTGTTCGGTAGGTAAGACAGCTGTTGAGTGACTTCTGAAGCACACAAGTCAGAGGTCCACTGAATTCCACTGTCAATTCGTGTAACAATTTTGGATGAACAGAATATGGCCCGGAAGCCTTAGTTGGGTTCACCTCTCAGCAACCGGAAAACCTGAGACTCAGTTACAGGAATTTCATCCAAACCAGCCCCAAAGATTTGATGCTAGCTCTCTACATGGCGTAATCGTTGCGCGGACAAAGACGCCTGAGTACTGCTCACCACGCACGCATGCCCTGTCATAGTCGCTACAGGCCCGGGTCATATCTCAAAGCAACGGTGGTATGGGCGATTTTGCACCACAGCGTCGTTGAACGTAGGCGATTTTTCGAGGCAGTATCAGCTAAGCCCTTTTCATACTGAAGCCGGGCCAATCTAAGATGTAGCTTGTACTCATTTCGAACCAACCGACACCTGTCAAACGTGGTGTTCGACGGAGCTGTTTGATATGCTCGCCAGCATCTAGACGGCTTCTATAGCAGGCTCTTCTCCGCGGAATCTATTCACGGAGGCTGGACTCTCGATTCCCTTCTTTTCACCAGTGGGATATGAGGTGCAGAAATGTCGACGAGGTGAGCCTTAAGTTTTTCCCAGGCTATGTGAACAGTGTCGGTCTCAGATATCACACAAGACGATGACCTAGCTTTATCCAGCATCGCTTGGAAGTCCGCGGCCCAAATGTTCGGATAACAACTGGTAGTAACTTGGCAATGTCTGATAAGTGTACACTGGAAAGACAAGCAAACGTGATCGCTGGCGCCAAAAGGTGAGTCGTACGTAAGGTCATTTACAAAGTCGTGACTTAGCAAAAACAAGATCTAATATGGATGGCTGCTGATTGCTCATGTAAATAGCGGGGACGTCCAAGAACTGGTGTAGTGGTACCTGCAGCGTTAAGTTCAGCACCGAACGATCACAGCACCGAACTGCAAGTTAGATCATCCCAACAGACCTCTGGGAGGTTGAAGTCTCCCAGCACCGGACACTTGTTCGCAGTGAGTACGTATAAACACATTGATTCCATTGGAGGTGCTCATAGGGCTTCCATAGACTAACATGACGGTAACCTGAACCGAGGAAGCGCAAATCAAGACCGCGAGAGTATCAACAGATGTGTCGAGACTGAAAAACCCTGGTCCTCAATACGTCGATGTGATAAATAAAGAGATACACCACCCTCTTGACGGCCAATGG
>OX104062.1:60597748-60663870 GCA_944474145.2 Dicrocoelium dendriticum | reverse complement strand
ACATTACGATTTGCAACTGCCACAGCTTATTACAAATATACGGCTGTGACTCGATGGCATTATGAACGGCAACCGGGGAAGCAGTTGCCAGAGGGGTACTCGTACCAGTACGTGCAGCCTTGCTGTGTTCATGGCAGGCGTAGCAACGTTCTTGGGAAACCGCAAGTTGCTATTCTCACTGTAGAATAAATGCTACAACGTTAAAGGATGCTGGATTGCAAGGCGCATTTCTCTTTGGAGTGGAAAGGTGAATTTTACGAACGAGGGGAATCGCTATGGTGTCATTTCCCGATTTCTATGTTCGGAAGCCATGACTATATCCCCAAAACAGGGGGTTGATGGAGGGGCAGAAGAAAGAGGTGTTTTCCCTAATGTCCGTTTACGACAGCGGTAGGAAAATACGGAAGTACATATCAATGGTAAATGGACGGACGTTAAATGCGGATGGTCTGCAGATGCTTAGAAGGCGACACGGGAAGCGAAGTACAGAGGAAGTGGGCGAGGCGCCAGAACTGTTGCAGCGGCCCGGCGCTTGTCTAGTGGTGGAAGAGGGCAAGGTGGTGTGATATTTATTCTTCCTGCCATTGGTTATGGAGGCCGTTGCGGAACGATGTTGCGAAGTACTTCTGACGCAAGCAACTGCCCAAGTGTATTATGGGGGATATATTTTGTGGCATTGCATGTCGGTGGATGAAAGTGGTGTGGCGCATTCTACGTTCTACGCGCCGCTGCCGTATGAGACGTGGAATCGCTGAAAGAGATGCTACCTTACAAGGCATCTGTCGGTACCCATTCAATGGAAAAATGCATGACCCAGGTGGGGGCGATGACCCTGGTTTATCCCGAAGCGTCGGTGGTGTATTGCCGTTTTCACGTTCTGAGGGATAAATCCCGCCGGGTTACTCGTCTTTCGGAAACAAATTCAGCGGACAGAAGCCTTCTGCGGCACTGTCTGCATTAATTGATCCATACACTTGCTGCGGAGCAATTAGACAGAATGCTGAGGGAGATAGTCACAAGGACTGCGGAGTGCTATAGTTACTTACGGCGCACGTGGAGGCCATGTACATCGTCCTGGGTTGCTCACCGGTTGCGGGAGGTGTGTTTCTGTAGTTGCACTACAACCATCCGGATTGAGAATGAGAACAACCACCTGAAGTGGCAGTTTACCGAGACGCCCTTCCGGCATATTCTGTTTATGGTGATGCTTGATCGTGTTACCACGTTACTTCAGGAGAGGCTGCACACTATTTAAAGGTATACCGCATCCCCTTATATCTCACCCGTAGACTTGGCCATAGCAGCACCGATTTCCGCGCGTTTTCTTCCGTTCGCTTGCAAGTAATTCGTGAGGCAGTGCAGTAGCGCACGTATCACCGCTGTCCATGATGTTGGTCCGCAATGGTGGGTTCGTTTTGCTTCGGCACGGCTACGCGTTCCTACACAGTGGAAGTGGAGTCCTGTGACTACGAATTTCACCATCAGTGGTGTATGCCGTGTGTTCATATGTGTCACGTAACCGCTAGGCTAGGTAGCGGTAGGTGGACAGTTTGGGTTAATTGCCGACGGAATGTTCGAATACAGGATGCAGCGGACGCTGCGTCCGATGCTTCATCGTTGCTCTATAAAACTCTCTAAGAAACCGACCACGTGCTTGAACTCAGACCTGTGGGACGGGCGACGAAATTGCGGCAGGCAGTGGAGGTTCTTTAGTTCGATAACACACATGTGCAGCTTGGGCACCTCGCGAGTTCAGATGTTGCGAACTCTGCAACGGCTGTACAAGGTTTTGGGTAGTAACAGAAATGTGAAGCTGTACAGCTTCACTCAACCATGCACGGATCCGGGAAAGTTGGACAGTGATGTTGAATATCGGCGATTGTTTGGCAACCTGCTCATACTGAAGTTGATCCAGAATTTTATAGGGGTGCTCCGACTTCTTGATGGAGCTAAAAAAACATCCGACAAAATCACCTTGGTCCTCCAATTTAACGCCCACGTCCCTTGCATTAGCTATCTGTGCTATGACGGTTACGTGAAGTGAAAGAAGAAATATCGAAGGTAAAAGTGAGGGAAATCAGTTAAAAGAAGAGGGTAATAACAATTCTGGAAATAGGATCCAAGTATGAAGATGGGAATTAATCAAGACAAAGGAAAGGTTTCACGTTGCCAACCAAGAGCATCTAGGTGACGCTTAAACCCCTCACTGTAGTCTCTTTGACAACATTTTCTGGATGCAAGTTATAGTGCTCGATGACTCGACGCCATAACCGTGTCTCCGCTCTAACTCGATCGGACCGCGGTTTGTCCAGCTTCACACAGTGTTCGCGGAGACCAGATAATCTAGCAGCACTAAAAGCTAAGACAAATCAGGGCCAACCTTCCCAGTCAAAATACGGTAGGTTAGGATTAGGTCCCCTCTAATCCTTCGATAGTGCATTGAATGCATCCCCAAACTAAGTAGGCGTTCGGGGTACGTTTATGCTCGTAACCCCTCGACCAACCTAGTACTGACAAGCAAAACCCAATCTAGTGCCATTTGGTCCCCGACAAGGCATGGTGGACAGGCCTGGACTCAATACTCTAGGCAGGGTCGCACAAACGCTGAGAGGAGCTTCACAAACATATTAGCGGTTAGGGTCCCGAAAGAACGACGGACAAACCACAAAATCCGCAACCCTTTACTAGCCGCCTTCTTCCAGCTGTCTTCAGAGTGTAGTGCGGAACAGCGGAAAACACCTAGGTCAACCTGAGGAGTTATGTGAGGAAGTTTACTCCCATCAAGCACTAAGTTGTGTAGTAATCAGACGTTCCGATACGCAGCCTTAAACACTTTGCCCGGTTTATGGGCAGCAACCACAAGACAGACCATGCCCAACGTCTGTACAGAGCCCGTTGAAGAGTTACAGGACCTCCAAGGATATCAGCAATATTCCAGAGCTGTAGGTTATCAGCAAATAAGAGCGAAGATACCTCAAGCTTCCCCGGCAAGTCATTCACGTAGACTGAAAACAGCAGCGGACATAAGACAGCCTTGCGAAACGCCGCTAAGGACAGCTTATCGAAACGAAAGACTGATTCCCACACGAATGCACTGTTCCCGCCCATCCAAAAAACTGTCACTCACTGGAGAGCGCGAGCAGATATTCCATAAGACCTTAACTTTAGTGAGAGTCGCGAATGGGGGACAGTGGCAAAGGTCTTGGCGAAGTCAATGAATACCACATCCATTGCATGTCCACTGTCTACGGCTTCAACCCAGCTCTCACGGGTTATCAGCAAGTTCGTTTGACATGAAAATCCCTTGCGAAAACCATATTGCTCGACGCTAAGCAGGTTAAAATGGTTCTTCACTGTATCTCGTACTAAATTTTAAGTAACTTAACGACCACGCTAGTCAAGCTGACAGGCCTGTAATTAGCCGCTAGGTCTGTTACCGCACTTGAAAATCGGGCAGACAACAGCCTTCTATTCGGTAGGTAAGACAGCTGTTGAGTGACTTCTGAAACACACAAACTCAGAGGTCCACTGAATTCCACTGCCAATTCGTGTAACAATTTTGGATGAACAGAATATGGCCCGGAAGACTTAGTTGGGTTCACCTCTCAGCAACCGGAAAACCTGAGACTCAGTTACAGGAATTTCATCCAAACAAGTTCTCAGACATTTGCTGCTAGCTCTCTACATGGCGTAATCGTTGCGCGGACAAAGACGCCTGAGTACTGCTCACCACGCACGCATGCCCTGTCTTATTTGCTTCCGGCCTGGGTCAACAACAACATCAACAGCAGTACATCAGCCATTTTAACTGATGTTTCGCTGCCATACAACCATGAGGACCTATGAAGTAAAGAATAAGAAAAGGGAGAGCAAGAGTGACTAACCTGAAAACTTTAATGCCCTAAGAAAACATTCATGGTCCAGGCGCCTACACCTTGTTTAGACAACACACCGTCAGAAACAGCTGGCTATCGTGCAGAGGTTATGCGGCATCGGGGAGACAGCTTCCTTGCGGATTTCACTGCAACGCATCATAATCAGCCATTACCCCGCAGATAACTCAGCACCAAACACACTTTAAACAGGCAATCCGATTAGAAGACGGCAGCAAACGCGCCACTGGTGTCGGTTTCGAGCCATGTCCTGCAAAGTCTCGATCCAAGCACAAGGTGAGTCACGTGGACTCCAACCCGGAAAGCGAGACGGACCAACGGCACCCAGTTTGGTCATCAGTGACTTCATTTCACGCTTCCAAGTCAACTTCTGTCCACCTCGAGCCTTGCGCCACCCTACACCTGGTAAACTGAACAAGGCCCTCCTAGGTAAGCGGTGACCAGGCATGCGTAGCACGTGCTTGAGCCAACGCAACTTATTCAGTGCTATCTGTTGTTCCAGGGAACTAGCATGACTATCACTTCCTAGTACTCGCCTACGCCCATCATCGTTGCGGACACGCAGGTGCCATTAGACAACAGCAATGCTTCGCAAACAACAATGATCAAAGACTTGGAGGCGCCTCAGATATTCAGACCCAAAGGGCCAAGTTTCACTACCATAGAGCAGAACGGCCCTTACGGTGGCCTTGTATACACGGCATTTCAGACTGGAGAGAAACTCCCTTCTGTGGCCAACGATGCCGCAGGTTCAAGAAGGCAGCTCTGGCCTTCGCAATGCATGAGCTCATATCAGTTTCTATGCGCCGATCGTTGCTGATGCAGCTGCCAAGATAAGTGAAATGATCAACCACCTCGAGTTCCTCGTTAGCAAGCCTCAAGGGGTCATCAAATGGCTGGTGGTCCTGCAGTAACACTTTTCACTTTGAAGGTGCGAAGTGCATACCAAATAATGGGACCACTCTGGATAGGCTATTCAGGGTTGATTGTGCCGCCCCAACATCGTCGAAAAGCAAGACGATGTCGTCCGCATAATCTAGATTAACTAACCTTTCACCAGGCGGCACTTCAACGCCTACATCGTGAGATTCCGCAATCGAACACTCCATGATAGAATCAACGACTAAATTGAACAAAAACGAGGAAATCGGACTACCCTGACGAGCGCCACTTGTGTTTGGAAAGCTATCCGCTAAGACACCATAGACCCTGACGCGGCCTGTAGTGTTCGAGTATAGAGCGCGAAGGATGTTCACATATTTCGTGGGAACACATTTCCGCGCAAGTATTTCGAACAGAGTCGATCGACCGAATCGAACGCACTCTTGAAATCGAGGAACACCGTTATTGTCGGTCTGCGGTATGCGTGGCGCTGTTGTAGCACCGGTTGCAAAGTGAATATATGGTCTATACAGCCACGTCCTGGCCGGAAACCTGCCTGCTCTTTCCTAATCCGAGATTCCCGTTCTGCAGTGTGGCGACGAACGATAATGGAGGCCAATAATTTTGTCACAACTGGCGTTAGGCTAACACACCTGTGGTTAGGACAGTCTGCGCGACTGCCATTCTTGTATATTGCCCCAATAATCGACTTGATTTTACTAGCAGGCACACTCTCTTCGTTGCAGATACGTGCGAATAGGGAGGTCAGTGCCCTGCAGAGGACCTCAGCTCCATCCTTAAGGGCCTCACCTCCATCCTTTAGGACCTCACCTCCGTCCAGGTCCGGGTCATATCTCGAAGCAACGGTGGCATGGGCGATTTTGCACCACAGCGTAGTTGAACGGAAGCGATTTTTCAAGGCAGTATCAGCTAAGCCCTTTTCATACTGAAGCCGCGCCAATCTAAGATGTAGCTTGTACTCATTTCGAACCAACCGACACCTGTCAAACGTGGTGTTCGACGGAGCTGGTGATTTGCTCGCCAGCATCTAGACGGCTTCTATAGCAGGCTCTTCTACGCGGAATCTATTCACGGAGGCTGGGCTCTCGATTCCCTTCTTTTCACCAGTGGGATATGAGGTGCAGAAATGTCGACGAGGTGAGCCTTAATCTTTTCCCAGGCTATGTGAACAGTGTCGATCTCAGATATCACACAAGACGATGACCTAGCTTTATCCAGCATCGCTTGGAAGTCCGCGGCCCAAATGTTCGGATAACAACTGGTAGTAGCTTGGCAATGTCTGATAAGTGTACACTGGAAAGACAAGCAAACGTGATCGCTGGCGCCAAGAGGCGAGTCGTACGTAAGGTCGTTTACAAAGTCGTGGCTTAGCAAAAACAAGATCTAATATGGATGGCTGCTGATTGCTCATGTAAATAGCGGGGACGTCCAAGAACTGGTGTAGTGCTACCTGCAGCTTTAAGTTTAGCCGTTCGGCACCGAACGGTCACAGCGCCGAACTGCAAGTTAGATCATCTCAACAGACATCTGGGAGGTTGATGTTTCCCAATTCCACACATTTGTTCGCAGTGAGTACGTATAAACACATTGATTCCATTGGAGGTGCTCATAGGGCTTCCATAGACTAACATGACGGTAACCTGAACCGAGGAAGCGCAAATCAAGACCGCGAGAGTTTCAACAGATGTATAGAGACTGAAAAACCCTGGTCCTCAATACGTCGATGTGATAAATAGAGCTACACCACCCTCTTGGCGGCCAATGGAGCGGTCAGCGCAGAACAGTGCGTAGCCAAGCAGATTTACTTCGCCATCAGTGATTTCCTCAGACAGCCACGTTTAAGGGAAAGCAAGTACATCTGGACGAGCAGACCCACCTCGCACATCTTGTTCCTCAGACTGCGCACGTTATTAAGTACAACTTGGAGGACTTCGGCAAGAAAAGCCTTGGGTCGTACGCAAGTAGAATAGGTTCTGGTATGGCGTAAAAGGACCGCCAGCTGACGACTGAAAACCCATCAATCGGAGACCTTGCTCGCCAGCTGCACGCCGGGCTTTCAGGTCTCTGTTGGCTTCATTCAACTTCAACCTATCCGCTAACGCAAGGTCTGGTTGCACACTAACGTTGCTACCTTTGAGCTTGGAGGCAAATCGCAGTAGGGCACTATGCTCTTCTGGAGTGGAAACAACCACCCTAAGCATACGGGGTAGAAAATTTGGTTGGCTAACCGGAACGTTTCCCAACCTGATGAGCTTCCTGCCAGTAAAGCTAGGATAGCTTAGTGGTAAAACCCTGGTCAAGCATACTCCAAGCCAAACGTGATCATCAAGCAAGCGCTCGGTGGGAAGAGCGACAGTAGATTCAATGACGTTTCAGAAAATTACACTACTATGCGTGAGAACCGTTACGACGAGGTGTATTTACTCCACATGCTCTACTATTCACGCCACATGGTTGGTTGACAGGAATCGGTTGGACCGAAGGCTGAGGGAATTGCAGCACCAGGTGGTGTTTCCAGCTCAGCTGCTTGCATTCTGAGCGTTCTATTACCTCGCGGTTTAGGAGGGCGGAGTGTCTGCGTGCTTTCCATGCCTCTTTACGGTTGTTCTTATCTGGCCCAGGAGCCCGTGATTCGCCTTCCATGTTGGGAGGGTCAACAATGCCGTCCGAAGCATTTGTGTCATTTAACTTCATGTGAACTGGAGCGTCCGGTAGGATGAACGCCTCAGTAACGGATGAACTGTCAGCAGAGGGACAGTCCGTTACAGTGGCCACATTCGCAATATTCAGGGAGCACATAATTAATTACACTTTAGAGTTGAGCGAGGCAAGCTCGGCTAACGCCAGCTTTGTGAATTCAGCACAGGTGAAAGCCGGGAGCTTCGCTTTCTGAGGGCAACAATCAGCACATCTAGACAGAACGTTTTCACTGGTTGATAGCATATTGTACTGATTCGCTCGGAGACCGGTACAGCTTTTGTGATACCAGCGAGAGCATACGTCACACTGCATACCACCAGATGAATCAGTAACTGGTCTTAAAAAGGTAGGATTGCCGCAAGCAACATTTGACTCATCAAACGAGGACGCAAGGTGTTCATCCACTTCGGTTGCTAGCGAGATGATCAGGTTGAATTGGAAAACAGAGCAAAACTTAAAAGCAGGGATACAACCGTAAAACCACCACAATAAAAAGGTAAAACAGTGTGCAAAACAGGATTAAACATGAACCACCGCAAAAAATCAACAGTTGGATTCAGATTCAGGTGGACTGGTACGATAGGAAAATCCCTTGAGTGTTCCTTCTTGAGCAAATCGTTGAGCCAGGAAATGATAAGGTGATAGTTCTTGATAGATCTTAAACGAAACACCCGAAACACACCCTGATCAACTAATTACTGCCCACGTTCCCTGCACCAGCATTCCGCGCTGTGTAGGTTACGTGAAGTAAGAAAGAAGTAGAAAGTAAATGGAAGATAAAGAGGAATGAAAGTCACTAAAATGAATTATAACACCAACGAGTGAAGAGAATGACAGAATAAGAACTAAAAGTTTGAAGATGGATATGGCCAGGCGAAGGGGAAGGTTCCGTGTTGCCACCCAAGAGCGTCTAACTGACGCTCGAAATCCTTAACCGTAGGTTCACTGACTACATTTTCTGGAAGCGAGTTCCAGCATTCGATAACTCTACGCGATAACCGAGTTTTTGCCCGGATCCGGTCAGAACTCGGCTTGTGTAGCTTCATGGGATGACCGGGAAGACAAGGCAACCTAGCCGGGCTAAATAGCCAGCTCAAGTCCGGTCCAACCTTCCCTGTTAAAATGCGGTAAGTAAGGATTAGGTCTCCCCGAAGCCATCGGTAGTGAATTGAATACATACCCAAGCTAAGTAGACGCTCGGGGTACGATTGCCCCCGTAACCCCTCGACCAATTTGGTACCTACTCTCAAAACCCTCTCAAGCTCCATTTTGTCCCGAACAAGGCACGGCGGGCAAGCCTGGACGCAGTATTCCAGTTAGCGTCAGGGATACGCTATGTCCAGTACCACTTTAATCGATCCAATCCTGAGGAAATCTGACAACAGTCAAATTTCGCTTCAAGTGTTTATTCAAACGTCTTATTCTACAATTTTCCAGCTAAAGTGCTCCACCACTATTGCAGTAGACAACGGTCACGCCATCGACGTGCTTTTCGTTGACTTTTCGAAAGCCTTTGATACTGTCCCACATCAACGACTCTCATTGAAGTTGAGATCGTATGGGATACCTGGAGCCGCCCTTAAATGGGTTTCTGCTTTCCTAGAGGGCAGAGAACAGTGTGTACGCGTGGGGCGTAGCCTTTCGCTCAGACAAGCTGTTCTTAGTGACGTTCCGCAGGGCTCGGGTCTAGGGCCGTTGCTTTTCGCAATTTATGTCAATGACCTACCCCTGGAGCTTGGAGTACCGTCGCCATTGTTTGCTGATGACCTCAAGCTCTGGAATATTGTGGATATCCCTGGTGGCTCTGAGGCACTTCAGAGTGCTTTGGATAGGCCCTGGGATTGGTCAACCTTATGGTTGATGCCCATAAATCAGGCGAAATGTTCTGTCCTCCGCATTGGAGGAGCTATTCCCCCCACGCGCTATGTAGTTGGTGGAAGTGAACTTCCTGTTGTCATTCAGCAGGTTGATCTAGGTATCATCCATACCTCATTGCTTCACTCTGGGGAAAATTGGAGGAAGGCTGCTTGTAGAGGGTTCCGTATGATGTGGTTTATTCGCCGCTCCTTCGGTGTCCTAACGGCCAATATCTTTGTGAAGCTGTTCTCAGCTTTCGTGCGACCTCATTTAGAGTACTGTATCCAGGCTTGTCCACCTTGTCTTGTAAGGGACAAAATGGAACTGGAGAGGGTTTTGCGAGTGGGTACAAGGTTAGTGCAAGGATTACGGGGGCAAACGTATCCCGAACGTTTGCTTAGCTTGGGTATGTACTCAATGCACCACCGCAGCATTAGAGGAGACTTGATTCTCACTTACCGTATCTTAACAGGTAAGATCGGTCCAGACTTGTCCTGTCTATTTAGTCCCGCCAAGCTGCTTAGTCTCCGAGGTCACCCGTTGAAGCTGCACAAACAGCGTTCTGACCGGGTAAGGACGGAAACTCGCTTGTCGCGTCGAGTTATTGAACGTTGGAACTCGCTTCCGGCGCATGTGGTTAGGGAGTCTACGGTAGAGGGTTTCGAGCGTCAGTTAGATGCTCTTGGGTGGCAGTACCAAACCTTCCCCTTCTCCTAACCGACTTGTATCTTCAACTTTCCCTTCGTTCTTTTTTAATTTTCTTCTCACCTTGGTATTATCATTATTTAGCTGACATTCCCCTTCTTCTTTTCTTAGCTTACCCCTCACTTTTTTTCCTTCACATAAACCGGCCCGGCAGGGACTGCCAGGCAGGAAAATGTGGGCAGTAATTGGTTGGACAGGGTGTGATGCGGTCTTTGTTGTAGGCTTTTCGACATCTCAAGCAGACCTGTCAATTCCCAATCCGACGATACGCAAAAGAAGGAACATTCACGGGATTATCCTATCGTTCCGGTCCCAAATGAACTTGAACTTGAACGCCAGAAATCGAGTTACCGCGTAGTACTCACAGTGGCTGCCTGGTGGTCGCAGACCTAGCAGGGTACGTTAAAGATGGTGACGTTTGTTGATTGGTCGGACGGGAGTGAAACAATTGACTTCTAGACTCTGACATTCTAATCTGGTGTAACCGTAAAACTGTGGTTTAGTGTGCTAAAAAGCCATCAACCGTTTGCCGCTGATTCGAATGCTTGGCAATACGGTTAACCAAATGCTGCAAATTGGGTAAATTAATTAGACACAGAAATCTCCACACCCTTATGTTGAATATCGCTCAGTGAGCGCATTATAATGCTAAAAGTCAAAAGTAGGTCGCCTGTTTTCATGGATGCTGTATTTAACTAATTCGCAGTCTAGGAAGTCCGTTACAGACATTGCATTTCCGCAACGTATACCGTAAAAGCTTTCATTTGTAACAAGCTTGGTGGCACGAGCGTCCGTTAATAGTCCGTGTGTTATCTATTATGTGTCTTCTCGGCCTCCTGTCTAGATGTCGTTAAACGCAAAACAGATCACAGACGAGATGTGCAGCAAAACGGTTTTGAAATGAATGCTAACTTTTGTCCACTCAAGCAGCTGGGCACGCTGTGTGGCAAACTTGCTAATATCCTATTGTCCTTACTATGTTTCTACGTATCGATGGGGAACTTCGAAGTGTGTAATGCATGTAGCTGTATTTGCATTAAACATGCGTAACACTAATGCAATATTGGCAACTAAAGTAGAAATTATTCACTACAAGGTATAAAAGATAAACATACCGTTTCTGAGCCCATTTATTAAATATTCCTGCCGTCCATTTTTAGTTTCTTCCTGGACTATTTAATTAGTCTCCTATTGTGCCGATATTTTTGCCTCAAAATTTTAATGTGAAACGCATTATTAATATAATGAAATAAGTAACACTTGGGGATTGTGAGTTTCATAGTAGTGGATACATCATAGCAGACATACTTAAGCGGCTTCTTTAATAGCGAATATTTTGTAAAATCATAGGAACCTTATGCAGCATTATTGTACCTATGAATTTTCCTTTTATCCAAACATATGTACAGCGAGCCCTCCCACTGAAGCGTGCTTTTGGCCACTCACCGAGAAGCAAAACGAGATGAAGATAAATGTCTTTATATGTCTATGAATGTGTTTAACTAATGTACTAAATAATTATCGGCGCTGATTAGTGCGTTAAATCCTTCTTCTTAACCGTACTTTCTGTCAGCGCAAGTGACTGTCAGCGCCCCATGGGTGACGAATAATTCGAACTGTGGTAGTACGTACTTGCCAGTCTGTAATTTATTACCGCGTAACGTTGACAGAATATGCATCCCTTCAGCGCGAGCAGCGAAAGCGTGTGCCGTCGTGTGTTGTAACTCCCTAAATGACCAGACTTTTGGCCCTCAGCAGTGCAAATATACACCTTATGGACGACCTTTTGGTCACCCAGTATATCTTCCAACGCCCTCGAAATTCAGCAACGAAAGTTTCATGGTAAAAATATCGTAAACATGAACCGGAAAGCCACATATTAATTATAATTACGCAATGCAGTAGCCACAAACCCAAACCCTAAATTGATTTTGTATTACCAATTCTTGTCCAGACGAAATTTAATTAGGAGAACTTTCATCCAACGGTATGCATTATCTGATGCTACCACAGCATTATCGCGAGTGCTCTACTGTCGGAGCCTGTATACTACAAGCACAACCCTCGGAGTCAGATGATATTACAGCGCACTTGGGTCCTAGTACATCAGCACCAAATGTTTTACTGATGAAGCCTAGATACAACGAGCACGAGACTTGGAACGGTGTGCTATTTCAACCCACCTGTGTCCTATTACATCGGCACCAAATGTGCCACTGATGGAGCCTATATAAAACGACCACGAGACTTCGAGCCGTGTGCTATGACAACCCAGCAGGGTCCTATTACACTGGCAGCAAACGTGCCGCTAGCCCAGTTCATTGTTTAAAATGCGGCAATTCCAAATGAGCGCAAAAACCGATATAAAAACTGTGCATTGTATTTAACAAGAGGCAGCGGGAGGAGGTTCAGCATTGTTCACTATATTCGTGCCTTGGACGCGCATGTCCCATCCAGGGTATCATTACACAAAGTCGTATTCATCGGCTAAAATATAATAGCAGTGCGAACATATAGCCTACTGTCGGGTAATTGAGTGAGTTCTTATCTGAACAAGGTTTTTCCTTCTTTGCGTTTTCTTTACTGGGCTGGCATCCATGTCGACGCTACAATGAAGTGAAAATGGGAGTTTAAATTGCACCGAATAGCTTACTTTGGCACTCTATTCTGCACAATACCTTTGTTTGAGGGGAATTCCACGGCTCCCTTAAGACAACCTATCGATGAAAGGTAAGGAAATAGATCACCAGTACCAGTTGGCTGTTGTAGTGGAAAAGGTCCATGGACTGAGTGAGCACATCGTCCGTCAGACGGCGATTGATGGGGTGTCGCTCAAAAAGAAGGCGATTAACTGGGTGATTGTGAGACAGATCGAACGTTGTGACTTTTAGCTTTCGTCCCGTTCTAATGAGGTTAACGCGAGCTTGGCACTTAGTATTACGTGAGCTCAAGATTTAAAATAATAGAAGCGAAATCCTACTAAACACGTCTTAATCCTGTACCTTTTGACTTTCGACGTGCGCAGCGAACACATCGATAAATGACCCTGTCGTACTTCACCTGTGACAGGTTACACTTTCTGCTGCTGTAGCATACGAAATTGACGTAATGAAGAAGCATAAAGTCTGAAAACAAAATACTAAACTCGTAAAAACTATCAAAAGAACGCCCAAGAAAGATTCTCCGGAAATCAGACTCCGTGGCGTACGGATTCGAAAATACTGTTCCCACAGCGTATCTGGTTTCGACACATTCAAACAATTGCAATATGACATTTGCACAGACTAAAATAATACTGCAAAGGCAGAAAGCTAGCCAGGAATAATGCCATAAAATGACCAAAAACTATTCATTGCGCACTAGGTTTTGCGGGGTAACGGTGCGTATCTGGCTTCTGACACATTTAAACAAATGCAATATCACATTTGCACAAAATCGAATAAAACTGCAAAGCCACAATGATAGCCGGGAAACATGCCATAAAATGAAACAATACTATTTATTGCGCACTACGTTTTGCGGAGTAACGGTGCTGCGACTACGTCGCAGCCATTCGGATGGACTCTCACATGAGTTTTGCCTAGCGGAGGGTTTGGTTCTGTAGCTAAGCTATATATATGTATATACGTATGT
Organism: Dicrocoelium dendriticum; assembly: GCA_944474145.2. Lineage (NCBI taxonomy): Eukaryota > Metazoa > Platyhelminthes > Trematoda > Plagiorchiida > Dicrocoeliidae > Dicrocoelium > Dicrocoelium dendriticum. The sequence goes on along the minus strand of OX104062.1, from coordinate 60,650,179 downwards.
ATATCGAGAGAGAGAGAGCATGCACATGGTAAGTCGGTGTATATTTTATATTGAAGAAGTTTAATGTGGTTAGCATGGTTAGTTGTTATAGAACACCACAGGAGTCTTGGAAGTCACTTGGCGTCCGAATCGTAACTGTCATCATTATGGAAGATTCTGTAATATGGAAACTGCGTGGAGGTTGAGTCCCATATAAAAAGTATAAGTAATGTGTGTATTTTGCAGGCCGAAATCTGTCAACGGATCTGAAAGATCCCCTGAGTTACTCAGGTAGATCTGGCTCATGCGGCCTTGCTGTAAGCTTTAGAAAAGCTTAGAGGCTTAAAAAATGCTAAGCTCTATTTTACTGGTTGTTGATGTGGCTCAGTCTCCCCTGAAAATGGTATGCTGTGGCCTTCTAACCGTGAGTTAATTACAAGCTCCACTGAATTCCCTTGTAGATATAATATTCCTTGCTGGATTTCTAGCGTTTTCGCGCAAGCTCATCCCTTAATTGCATATATTTTTCATGCTTGCCTGCAAAGTTTACTTTTCGGCCACCTGCGCAGTCCTTAGTTGTCGCAGGGTATAACGAGCTAATTAGAGCATTTCTGGATAACTATGAGTATCTAGAACATACACCGCTTCCCTACTTTTTATATTTTCTTTTATTTTTTTCTGCTATCTGCCTGCAAAGCAGAAAGCCATTTTTAGCGAAAAATAAAAATGGCCCTATTCGTAGACCATCGTTTAATTGCAAATAACTCGCAAACTACTGCACGCATGGCGTTGCTTTTACGTTCATCGTATTCAGGCGCTAAAGCTGGTCAAGACCAGTGTAATTTTGTGCTACTGTAAGCGGTATTCTAACTTTAGAAAGGCCTTTTCTTTTATCTGAAAATAACAGGTTGAAATTTTGCGCCGGAGAGCAATATCAGCGTAATAAAAGTAGGGCTATATTTTTTTAATGGGTATTTTTCTACTGAAGCACGCAGATTTATTTTCTCTCTTAACAAATTGCTTCTATTTATGTCTGCATTTTTCGGAATTGTTTTTACTTTTCGTATGCCTTATAATTCCTTCATTCATTTCTTCCATGTGCGCAACAACAATTGGGGCAACTGAGTGGCCAATTATTGTGCGATCAATTTAAAGTGAACTTGTGGCAAATTGGATTCTCTTTCAAGGAGAAAAGGCAAACTACACCTCCGCGAAGTATTCACAATAAAATACAAGGAGCTCAATATCGCCCGAAGGAACCAGAAAAATGTCAAGGTGGGCGCCTGCGACCCAGTAGCTGTATACTAAACAGTGCCAATGCATTTGCAATTGCTAACGATGAACATATATTTTGCCAAATTCCATGCAAGAGCATCGGATAAATGTAAGCATTGATCTGAACCCTTTAGGGTGCAGCCTCTAGCAGGTATAGAAATATACCTATTTATTTATTTATTACCATTTGCAACTGACGCAGCTTCTTACAAACACGCAGCTGTGACTAGATGACATTATGAACGGCAACCGGGGTAGCAGTTGCCAGAGGAGTACTCGTATCAGTACGTGCGGCATTGCTGTGTTCATGGCAGGCGTAGCAACGTTCTTGGGAAACGGTAAGTTGCTATTCTCACTGTAGAATAAATGCTACAACCTTAAAGCATGCTGGATTGCAACGCGCATTTCTCTTTGGAGTGGAAAGGTGAATTTTACGAACGAGGGGAATCGCAATGGTGTCATTTCCTGATTTCTATGTTCGGAAGCCATGACTATATCCCCAAAACCGGGGGTTGATGGAGGGGCAGGAGAAAGAGGTGTTTTCCCTGATGTCCGTTTACGACAGCGGTAGGGAAATACGTAAGTACATATCAATGGTACATGGACGGACGTTAAATGCGGATAGTTTGCGGATGCTTAGAAGGCGACACAGGAAGCGCAATACAGAGGAAGTGTACGAGGCGCCAGAATTGTTGCAGCGGTCCGGCGCTTGTCTAGTGGTGGAAGAGGGCAAGGTGGTGTGATATTTATTCTTCCTGCCATTTGTTATGGAGGCCGTTGCGGAAGGATATTGCGAAGTACTTCTGACGCAAGCAACTGCCCAAGTGAATTATGGGGGATATATTTTGTGGCATTGCATGTCGGTGGATGTAAGTGGTGTGGCGCATTCTATGTTCTACGCGCTGCTACCGTATGAGACGTGGAATCGCTGAAAGAGATGCTACCTTACAAGGAATCTGTCGGTACCCATTCAATGGAAAAATGCATGGCCCAGGTGGGGCGATGACCCTGGTTTATCCCAACGCGTCGGTGGTGTATTGCCGTTTTCACGTTCTGAGGGATAAATCCCGCCGGGTTACTCGTCTTTCGGAAACAAATTCAGCAGACAGAAGCCTTCTGCAGCACTGCCTGCATTAATTGATCCATACGCTTGCTGCGGAGCAATTAGACAGAATGCTGAGGGAGATAGCGTCAAGGACTGCGGAATGCTATAGTTACTTACGGCGCACGTGGAGGCCATGTACATCGTCCTGCGTTGCTCACCGGTTGCGGGCGGTGTGTTTCTGTGGTTGCACTACAACCAGCCGGGTTGAGAATGAGAACAATCACCTGAAGTGGCAGCTTACCGAGACGCCCTTCCGGCATATTCTGTTAATGGTGATGCTTGATCGTGTGACCACGTTACTTCAGGAGAGGCTGCACACTATTTGGAGGCATACTGCATCCCCTTATATACCACTCGTAGACTTGGCCATAGCAGCACCGATTTCCGCGCGTTTTCTTCCGTTCGCTTGCAAGCAATTTATGAGGCAGGGCAGTAGCGCACGTATCACCGATGTCCATGATGTTGATCCGCAATGGTGGGTTCGTTTTGCTTCGGCACGGCTACCCGTTCCTACACAGTGGAAGTGGAGTCCTGTGACTACGAATTTCACCATCAGTGGTGTATGCCGTGTGTTCATATGTGTCACGTAACCGCTAGGCTAGGTAGCGGTAGGTGGACAGTTTGGGTTAATTGCCGACGGAATTATCGAACACAGGATGCAGCGGACGCTGCGTCCGATGCTTCATTGTTGCTTAATATAACCCTTCATGAAACCGACCACGTGCTTGAACTCAGACCTGTGGGACGGGCGACGAAATTGCGGCTGGCAGTGGTTCTTTAGTTCGAAAACACACATGTGCAGCTTGGGCACCTCGCGAGTTCAGATGCTGCGAACTCTGCAACGGCTGTACAAGGTTTTGGGTAGTAACAGAAATGTGAAGCTGTACAGCTTCACTCAACCATGCACGGATCCGGGAAGGCTGGACAGTGCTGTTGAATATCGGCGATTGTTTGGCAACCTGATCATACTGACGTTGATCCAGAATTTGATAGGGGTGCTCCGACTTCTTGATGGAGCTAATAAAACATCCGACAAAATCACCTTGTTCCTCCAATTTAACGCCCACGTCCCTTGCATTAGCTATCTGTGCTATGACGGTTACGTGAAGTGAAAGAAGAAATATCGAAGGTAACAGTGAGGGAAATCAGTTAAACGAAGAGGGTAATACCAATGATGGAAATAGGATCAAAGTATGAAGATGGGAATTAATAAAGACAAAGGAAAGGTTTCACGTTGTCACCCAAGAGCATCTAGTTGACGCTCAAACCCCTCACTGTAGCCTCCTTGACAACATTTTCTGGAAGCAAGTTACAGCGCTCGACGACTCGACGCGATAACCGTGTCTCCACTCTAACTCGATCGGACCGCGGTTTGTCCAGCTTCACACAGTGTCCGCGGAGACCAGATAATCAAGCAGTACTAAAAGCTAAGACAAATCAGGGCCAACCTCCCCAGTCAAAATACGGTAGGTTAGGATTAGGTCCCCTCTAATCCTTCGATAGTGCATTGAATGCATCCCCAAACTAAGTAGGCGTTCGGGGTACGTTTATGCTCGTAACCCCTCGACCAACCTAGTACTGACAAGCAAAACCCTTTCCAGTGCCATTTTGTCCCCGACAAGGCATGGTGGACAGGCCTGGACTCAATACTCTAGGCAGGGTCGCACAAACGCTGAGAGGAGCTTCACAAACATATTAGCGGTTAGGGTCCCGAAAGAACGACGGACAAACCACAAAATCCGGAACCCTTTACTAGCCGCCTTCTTCCAGCTGTCTTCAGAGTGTAGTGTGGAACAGCGGATAACACCTAGGTCAACCTGATGAGTCATGTGAGGAAGTTTACTCCCATCGAGCACTAAGTTGTGGAGTAATCAGACGTTCCGATACGCAGCATTAAACACTTTGCCCGGTTTATGGGCAGCAACCACAAGACAGACCATTCCCAGAGTCTGTACAGAGCCCGTTGAAGAGTTACAGGACCTCCAAGGATATCAGCAATATTCCAGAGCTGTAGGTTATCAGCAAATAAGAGCGATGATACCTCAAGCTTCCCCGGCAAGTCATTCACGTAGACTGAAAACAGCAGCGGACATAGGACAGCCTTGCGAAACGCCGCTAAGGACAGCTTATCGAAACGAAAGACTGCTTCCCACACGAATGCACTGTTCCCGCCCATCCAAAAAACTGACACCCACTGGAGAGCGCGAGCAGATATTCCATAAGACCTTAACTTTAATGAGAGTCGCGAATGGGGGACAGTGGCAAAGGTCTTGGCGAAGTCAATGAATACAACATCCATTGCATGTCCACTGTCTACGGCTTCAACGCAGCTCTCACGGGTTATCAGCAAGTTCGTTTGACATGAAAATCCTTTGCGGAAACCATATTGCTCGACGCTAAGCAGGTTAAAATGGTTCTCCACTGTATCTCGTACTAAATTTTAAGTAACTTAACGACCACGCTAGTCAAGCTGACAGGCCTGTAATTAGCCGCTAGGTCTGTTACCGCACTTGAAAATCGGGCAGACAACAGCCTTCTATTCGGTAGGTAAGACAGCTGTTGAGTGACTTCTGAAACACACAAGTCAGAGGTCCACTGAGTTCCACTGTCAATTCGTGTAACAATTTTGGATGAACAGAATATGCCCGGAAGCCTTAGTTGGGTTCACCTCTCAGCAACCGGAAAACCTGAGACTCAGTAGCAGGAATTTCATCCAAACAAGTCTTCAGAGATTTGATGCTAGCGCTCTACATGGCGTAATCGTTGCGCAGACAAAGACGCCTGAGTACTGCTCACCACGCACGCATGCCCTGTCATAGTCGCTACAGGCCCGGGTCATATCTCGAAGCAACGGTGGTATGGGCGATTTTGCACCACAGCGTCGTTGAACGTAGGCGACTTTTCGAGGCAGTATCAGCTAAGCCCCTTTCATACTGAAGCCGGGCCAATCTAAGATGCAGCTTGTACTCATTTCTAACCAACCGACACCTGTCAAACGTGGTGTTCGACGGAGCTGTTTGATACGCTCGCCAGCATCTAGACGGCTTCTATAGCAGGCTCTTCTCCGCGGAATCTATTCACGGAGGCTGGACTCTCGATTCCCTTCTTTTCACCAGTGGGATATGAGGTGCAGAAATGTCGACGAGGTGAGCCTTAAGTTTTTCCCAGGCTATGTGAACAGTGTCGGTCTTAGATATCACACAAGACGATGACCTAGCTTTATCCAGCATCGCTTGGAAGTCCGCGGTCCAAATGTTCTGATACCAACTGGTAGTAGCTTGGCGATGTCTGATAAGGGTACACTGGAAAGACAAGCAAACGTGATCGCTGGCGCCAAGAGGCGAGTCGTACGTAAGGTCATTTACAAAGTCGTGACTTAGCAAAAACAACATCTAATATGGATGGCTGCTGATTGCTCATGTAAATAGCGGGGACGTCCAAGAACTGGTGTAGTGGTACCTGCAGCGTTAAGTTCAGCAGTTCTGCACCGAACGATCACAGCGCCGAACTGCAAGTTAGATCATCTCAACAGACCTCTGGGAGGTTGATGTCTCCCAGCACCAGACACTTGTTCGCAGTGAGTACGTATAAACACATTGATTCCATTGGAGGTGCTCATAGGGCTTCCATAGACTAACATGACGGTAACCTGAACCGAGGAAGCGCAAATCAAGACCGCGAGAGTATCAACAGATGTGTCGAGACTGAAAAACCCTGGTCCTCAATACGTCGATGTGATAAATAGAGCTACACCACCCTCTTGACGGCCAATGGAGCGGTCAGCGCGGGACAGTGCGTAGCCAAGCAGATATACTTCGCCATCTGTGATTTCCTCAGACAGCCACGTTTAAGTGAAAGCAAGTACATCTGGACGAGCAGATCCACCTCGCACATCTTGTTCCTCAGACTGCGCACGTTATTAAGTACTACTTGGAGGACTTCGGCAAGAAAAGCCTTGGGTCGTGCGCAAGTAGAATAGGTTCGGGTAGGGCTCAAAAGGACCGCCAGCTGACCACTGAAAACCCATCAATCGGAGACCTTGCTCGCCAGCTGCACGCCGGGCTTTCAGGTCTCTGATGGCTTCCTTCAACTTCAACCTATCCGCTAACGGAAGGTCTGGTTGCACACTAATGTTGCTACCTTTGAGCTTGGAGGCAAATCGCAGTAAGGCACTATGCTCTTCTGGAGTGGAGACAACCACCCTAAGCAGACGAGGTCGAAAATTTGGTTGGCAAACCGGAACGTTCCCCAACCTGATGAGCTTCCTGCCAGTAACGCTAGGAAAGCTTAGTGGTAAAACCCTGGTCAAGCATACTCCAAGCCAAACGTGATCATCAAGCATGCGCTCGGTGGGAAGAGCGGCAGTAGATTCAATGATGTCGCTGAAAATTACACTACTATGCGTAAGAACCGCTACGACGAGGTGTATTTACTCCACATGCTCTACTATTCACGCCACATGGTTGGTTGACAGGAATCGGTTGGACCGAAGGCTGAGGGAATTGCAGCACCAGGTGGTGTTTCCAGCTCAGGTGCTTGCCTTCTGAGCGTTCTATCACCTCGCGGTTTAGGGGGGCGGACGGTCTGCGTGCTTTCCTTGCCTCTTTACGCTTATTCTTATCTGGCCCAAGAGCCCGTGACTCGCCTTCCATGTTGGGAGGGTCAACAATGCCGTCCGAAGCATCTGTGTCATTTATCTTCATGTGAACTAGAGCGTCCGGTAGGTTGAACGCCTCAGTAACGGATGAACTGTCATCAGAGGGACAGTCCGTTACAGCGTCCACATTCGCAATATTCAGGGAGTACATAATCAATTACACTTTAGAGTTGAGCGATGCAAGCTCGGCTAACGCCAGCTTTGTGAATTCAGCACAGGTGAAAGCCGGGAGCTTCGCTTTCTGAGGGCAACAATCAGCACATCTAGACAGAACGTTTGCACTGGTTGATAGCATATTGTACTGATTCGCTCGGAGACCGGTACAGCTTTTGTGATACCAGCGAGAGCATACGTCACACTGCATACCACCAGATGAATCCGTAAATGGTCTTAAAAAGGCAGGATGGCCGCAAGCAACATTTGACTCATCAAACGAGGACGCAAGGGGTTCATCCGCTTCGGTTGCTAGCGAGATGACCAGGTTTAAGTGGAAAACAGAGCAAAACTTAAAAGCAGGGATACAACCGTAAAACCACCACAATAAAAAGGTAAAACAGTGTGCAAAACAGGATTAAACATGAACAACCGCAAAAAATCAACAGTTAGCGTCAGGGAGACGCCATGTCCAGTACCACTTTAATCGATCCAATTCTGAGGAAATCTGACAACAGTCAAATTTTGCTTCAAGTGTTTATTCAAACATCGTATTCCATAGTTTTCCAGCTAAAATGCTCCATCACTATTGCACGCCAGATATCGAGTTACTGCGTAGTACTCACAGTGATATACAGCCCGCATTCGGGCGCACTCTCACATGAGTTTTGCCTAGCGGAGGGTTTGGTTCTGTAGCTAAGCTTTATATATATATATACATAAATCAATAAATCAATATATGGTTGGCGGCATCCGGTTTCGGATTTGCCTGTCACTGTGGCAAGCCACAGGACGCCTGCGCATACAGAGGGACCATGGATGGCTTGCGCTACACCACCCACAGCTCCAACCACATACCCCATATCCAGTGTAAACCCGAAGGAATAAGACCGGGAGGCATGCGGATGGGACCACGTTTCATCAACGGAGCCGGCCCACACTCCTTCACAGGCAAACACAAGCACACTGTATTTGGGAATCAACCGCACACAAGGCGGTGGCTGGACCGTAGTCCGCTCCACACTGAGTGCATGGAAGCACTCTTCGAGGCTAGCACGGCCACAAGGACCGTGCACCCCGTCCCCTCCAGCAACGACCAACTGTCTCCTGGAGCCAGTATGGACGAGGTAGTGGGTAATAGACAGGTAGGCACCTTGTCAACATGCACATCAAGCGCAGCCACACCGGGGATATCAAACAACAGCCAAACACTTGCGAAGGAGAAAGAAAAAGAGAGAAACTCGATTAATGCATAAGGAAACGGTGACATAAACCTTAATTAAATAGCATACGTAATAAGTTGTTTACAAACAAATCCTAGCTAAGTGCACGAGGTCAGGAAGTATAGTACACGGAATGCCACAACCACAAAAATGCTATGGAAATCGAATACAACTGGCTGAAGCGATGTGTGCAAGTTAATGGAATAGAGTACAGGGAGATATTTATATGAGAAAGAAAAGCATTAAGGTAAAAACTGTAAACCCACCACCTGAAATAAAGAGACTTAGTATGCAAGCACGCGTTTAGTAAATCGAATTCAGCGTGCCTACAAACGCTGCGCCGGCTCGTCGTAATTCTCTGCAGGACCCGTCGTCGCTTCTGTAGTGGCCCCAAAGGACCTAGCGCATGTCCCACTAGACATTTATATCAGAAAGAAAGGCATTAGGACAGAACCGAAAACCCACCACCTGAAATAAAGAGACTTAGCATGCAAGCATGCGGTTGGTAAATCGAATTCAGCGTGCCTATAAACGCTGCGCCGGTGCTGCCTACGTTCACTGCCAGACCCGCGTCGCTTCGGCAGTGGTCCCGAGTGACCTCTCTCATGGCTCACTAGGCCTGCCTGACTAAAGCAATCGCGACCGCATGTTCTACAACACCATTCGCTCGATGTCGATGGAGTACAATTCATCGGTGCTTGCCGCTTCCGCACTTGCCGCTTCTTCTCTGCATGCATGAGGGCTTTCTCCCGCACCTCAGCAACTGCCTTCGTGATTAGATCGCGCCATGCACCACGATCAGCCGCCTTCGATTCCCATGATCTGCAATCAAGATTAGAACGTGTGAGGCTCACTTTAATCATGTCCTGTTAACGTAACTTTGGTTTCCTAGCATGCCGCTTCCCTATACTCAGCTGACCGTATAAAAGTTGTTTCGGTATTCGCGTCGAATCCATACGGCTCACATGACCGAGCCATCTCAGGTGTCGCAGTAAAAGTATGCTGTCCACTGCATACATCCCACTTCGGTGCAACACTTCCGTGTCTGCAACTCTGGCGCCCCAGCCGATCCGCAAAAATCGTCGCACACACTGTTGATGGAACCGCTCGAGATATCACACATTCCGCCGGTACATGGTCCACGTTTCACTGCCGTATAGAAGAACGGACAGTACCATGGATTTGTACAACCATCAGCTTCGTGCCAATGCTAAGCTGATGGTTTGTTCCACACTCGGTACTCAAGCTTCCCGAATGCCGCTGCCGCCTTCGAAACGCCATTACGCAACTCAATGTGTAGCTGCTGGTCAATCGACATCACACTCCCAAGGTAGCAAAAGCGGGAGGTGGTTTCCAATACTTCAGCACCAATGTTGATTCGCGGCACCAATGTAGATGGCACCTCCGGTGAGGGCTGAAACAGACAGACAGTTTTGTTTGGGTTGAGGTGAGCCCGAATTTGGCCGCTGTCGAAGCCAGAACACTAGTCATCTGTTGCAACTCATCGGCGACGTGTACAAACAAGGTACTGTCGTCAGCGAACAGCAACATACGGGTAGTTGTCTCACAGACTAGAGTTCTCGCATTGAAACGACGGATGTTCAGCAACCCACCATCAATACGGTGCTCCACACGAACACCGTAAGCACTAGCCGTATCAAAAGCACAAGACAACATTGCATGAAGATATATATTAAACAGGGAAGGACCTAATACGCAGCCTTGCTTCACACCAGAGACAACTGCAAAATCATCCGAGGTCTCTCCACTCAGCTGCACCCTCGCTCGCATACCACTGTGCAGACATGCAATTAAACTTACAAACTTACGCGGGCAACCAAACTTACCCAACACCAGCCACAGTGCCTTGCGGTTCACCGTATCAAATGCCTTGGTGAAATCAACAAAAAGCGAGTACAATGGCTGGTGTCGTTCTCTACACTTCTTCTGCAACTGACGAGCCGCAAACACCATATCTATAGTGCTGCGACCCGAACGGAATCCACATTGCTCTTCCGCCACGTTTGGTTCCACAATCTGACTCACGAGGCGGTTGAGCAGGATTCGGGCAATCACCTTGTCCACACAACTCAGCAAGTTGATGCCACGATAATTCGTGCAACATTGCTTGCTACCTTTGCCCTTGTACAGTGGTAGCACAAGAGCATCCTTCAGCTCAGCAGGCACCTGCTTCTCAATCCATACGCGTTGCACCAAGTGGTGCAGCGCAGTCAACAACGCGGGTCCACCGGGTTTCAATACTTCAGGTGGGATCCCGTCACCACCGACACACTTGCCGTTTCGCAGCTGAGCCAGTGCCCTCTGCGTCTCATCCAGTCTCGGCGTATCCGCCAGATCCGCCTTCACATCGTGCTGCTTCAGGCCATTCAATGTAGGCCAGTCGATCTCTGAACGGTTGTTCAAGAGACAGTCAAAGTGTTTCCGCCAGACCTGCATTATGTCTGCAGTCTGTGTGCAGGTAGCGCCTGAACTACCATCGATCAGTGTCCTCAGCGGCTCCAATCTCGGTCCATACACCGCCTTCAAGGAGTCAAAGAATTCCTTGTGTTGACGGCGTTCCGCGTAGCATTCCATCTGCTTCGCCTTCTCCGTCCACCATGCATTTTTAATGCGACGGAGCTCTCGGGTCAGTCGCCGTCGAAGTTTGCGAAACTGACTACTCTTCCCCAAGTCACTGGGGTCTGCAACATGTGCAGCAAATGCTGCATCCTCCTCCGACACCAGTGCGGCAATCGTCACATTGTTGTCATCAAACAAATCAGGCCGCTTACATTTTGCGCGCCCAATGGTCTCCTCGGCAGCAGCTGTCACCTGGTCGCGAATGTGGTGCCACATGTCGCCCACTGTGGCTATACAGTCCACATCACCACACAGGCGTGCAGCCATCGCCTTCTCCAGCTCAGTACGTTTCGCCACAGTACCGAGGGAGAGAATGTTCAATTTACGCCGTATCACGGCGGGAGTGCAATACATCGATTTACGAAAATATATGTACAGATGGGTCCGAACCAACTTGTGATCAGTGCCACACTCAGCTCCACGCAGTACACGTGTCATGTGCACTTCACGCATATCACGCTGACGTACGATGACATAGTCGAGCAGGTGAGCGTGACCACTCCGTGGGTGCGTCCAAGTTGCTATATCACTCGCACTCGTGCAAACCGAGTGTTCTTGATCGTCAGGCGGTGAGTGGCACATAGTGAGAGCAGCCTGTCACCGTTCGCATTCGCTGAACCAATGCCATGCGCACCGATAACATCTTTCCACGCTGATGCATCACGCCCAACGCGCGCGTTGAAGTCACCCAGCAGAAATAGTCGGTCGCTCTTCGGCACAGACCGTATCACGGAGGATAGCTCAGTGTAGAACGGATCGTGCGTGTCATCAGGATAACACATGGTCGGACCGTACGTGCTTATGAAAGTAGCAAACTTACCTCTTCCGAGTCGTAGGCGAACAGTCATCAGCCGCGCGCTGATGCCCGTTGGTTCACCCACCAGCTGGCCATTCAGGCGGTCGGATATTGCAAATCCGACCCCATGTTCACGTGGTGCTGAGGCGGCGTTCCCCACCCAGTAGAATGTGTAGCCAGCACCTACTTCATGTAACTTATCTTGCTCAGCAAGCCGAGTTTCACTGAGCGCCGCATAATCGATGTGGTAGCGCGCCAGCTCCATTGCGACCAGTGCAGTGCGTCGCTATGGGCGCTCGCTCGAGTTCCGGTCCAGTAGTGTGCGCACGTTCCAGCACCCGATGCTGTGTGCTTTGCGCGCAGGCAAACGATTGCATTGGTGGGCAATCGCACGCGAGGTGGTCGTTGTGCTTCGGAGGTTTGCTTGAGGGACTCCACCCGGAGCCTTTGGCTCAATAGCCTGACCCACAAGGCAGTGGGTGGTTTGGGGGGTTTGCTTGAGGGACTCCGCCCGGAGCCTTTGGCTCAATAGCCTGACCCACAAGGCAGTGGAGAGCAGATCCAGCTCGGGAATGTGATTGCAGAGACAGATTTGGATCTGCTTGACGGCCGTCACACGCAGCCTTTGAGGTTCTGGAACAGTTATCATATGTTTTGCGACCGTAATTGGATACGCACCTGCGACCACGGCCAGACGCAGGTGGGTTTTTGGCGGGTTTGGACCAACTTGACCAGGGGCTGCCTGGCTTGAGGCGGGCAGTAGCAAACCATTGAACACCCGGAGGTGTCCTCCCACCGTCAGAGACAATGCGTGGCACTCGTGCTCTACGCCAATCGAGCATTGAGAATATCACCCGTAACCTGTTGTCTCCCATGGCTAGGTTTTACGGGAAGTGGGCCATCGACCACTTCCTAACCTCCGGAGAGGATGGACTAGGATCCTGCCAGGGCGCCCAATCCTGACAGGAGAACGACTCGGGTCCTCAGCCAAATCCTTCGATTAAATGAACACCCGAAAGGCTGCGGGTCTAGCACATGGTCAGTTAGCTGACTCATGCGGATTGGTGTCCTGGATCTTAGCAGGGAGAAGGGCGAAACCAAACTCCCACCCAGCGGTCGCCACGTGGAGGCGCCCAGGACATGAGACTATGGCGCAACAGTAGCAGCAGTGGGTAGACCATCTGTCAGGATCTAGCCATCACCAGCCTCAGCGAACCATAGGCTCTCCCGCCAAATTAATATATATATATATACATACATCGATAGAGAGAGAGCATGCACATGGTAAGTCGGTGTATATTTTATATTGAAGAAGTTTAATGTGGTTAGCATGGTTAGTTTTATGGAACACCACAGGAGTATTGGAAGTCACTTGGCGTCCGAATCGTAACTGTCATCATGGTGGACGATTCTGAGAGATTCTGTCTTGGTGCGTACGTATTATCGGAACTGCGTGGAGGTTGAGTCCCATATAAAAACATTACGATTTGCAACTGCCACAGCTTTTTACAAACATGCGGCTGTGACTCGATGGCATTATGAACGGCAACCGGGGAAGCAGTTGCCAGAGGAGTACTCGTACCAGTACGTGCAGCATTGCTGTGTTCATGGCAGGCGTAGCAACGTTCTTGGGAAACGGTAAGTTGCTATTCTCACTGTAGAATAAATGCTACAACGTTAAAGGATGCTGGATTGCAAGGCGCATTTCTCTTTGGAGTGGAAAGGTGAATTTTACGAACGAGGGGAATCGCAATGGTGTCATTTCCTGATTTCTATGTTCGGAAGCCATGACTATATCCCCAAAACAGGGGGTTGATGGAGGGGCAGGAGAAAGAGGTGTTTTCCCTGATGTCCGTTTACGACAGCGGTAGGGAAATACGTAAGTACATATCAATGGTACATGGACGGACGTTAAATGCGGATGGTCTGCGGATGCTTAGAAGGCGACACAGGAAGCGAAATACAGAGGAAGTGGGCGAGGCGCCAGAATTGTTGCAGCGGCCCGGCGCTTGTCTAGTGGTGGAAGAGGGCAAGGTGGTGTGATATTTATTCTTCCTGCCATTGGTTATGGAGGCCGTTGCGGAACGATATTGCGAAGTACTTCTGGCGCAAGCAACTGCCCAAGTGAATTATGGGGGATATATTTTGTGGCATTGCATGTCGGTGGATGTAAGTGGTGTGGCGCATTCTACGTTCTACGCGCCGCTGCCGTATGAGACGTGGAATCGCTGAAAGAGATGCTACCTTACAAGGAATCTGTCGGTACCCATTCAATGGAAAAATGCATGGCCCAGGTGGGGGAGAAGACCCTGGTTTATCCCGAAGCGTCGGTGGTGTATTGCCGTTTTCACGTTCTGAGGGATAAATCCCGCCGGGTTACTCGTCTTTCGGAAACAAATTCAGCAGACAGAAGCCTTCTGCGGCACTGCCTGCATTAATTGATCCATACACTTGCTGCGGAGCAATTCGACAGAATGCTGAGGGAGATAGCGTCAAGGACTGCGGAATGCTATAGTTACTTACGGCGCACGTGGAGGCCATGTACATCGTCCTGGGTTGCTCACCGGTTGCAGGAGGTGTTTTTCTGTGGTTGCACTACAACCATCCGGATTGAGAATGAGAACAATCACCTGAAGTGGCAGCTTACCGAGACGTCCTTCCGGCATATTCTGTTTATGGTGATGCTTGATCGTGTAACCACGTTGCTTCAGGAGAGGCTGCACACTATTTGGAGGCATACCGCATCCCCTTACATGCCACCCTTAGACTTGCCCATAGCAGCACCGATTTCAGCGCGTTTTCTTCCGTTCGCTCGCAAGCAATTTATGAGGCAGTGCAGTAGCGCACGTATCACCGCTGTCCATGATGTTGGTCCGCAATGGTGGGTTCGTTTTGCTTCGGCACGGCTACCCGTTCCTACACAGTGGAAGTGGAGTCCTGTGACTACGAATTTCACCATCAGTGGTGCACGCCGTGTGTTCATATGTGTCACGTAACCGCTAGGCTAAGTAGCGGTATGTGGACAGTTTGGGTACTTGCTTACGGAATTATCGAACACAGGATGCAGTGGACGCTGCGTCCGATGCTTCATTGTTGCTTAATATAACTCTTCATGAAACCGACCAATTGCTTGAACTCAGACCTGTGGGACGGGCGACGCAATTGCGGCTGGCAGTGGTTCTTTAGTTCGGAAACACACATGTGCAGCTTGGGCACTTCGCGAGTTCAGATGTTTCGAACTCTGCAACGGCTGTACAAGGTTTTGGGTAGTAACAGAAATGTGAAGCTGTACAGCATCACTCAACCATGCACGGATCTGGGAAGGCTGGACAGTGCTGTTGAATATCGGCGATTGTTTGGCAACCTGATCATGCTGACAATTGAAGTTTTCTTCTCATAGTTTCGCTTTCCTTGACCATTTCCTGCTTTTTACCAATGTGAAATGGCGACGGAATTGCGAACCATAACGATCTTTTAAATGGAAGGATGCAGGATGCCGGAGGCGCGCTCTCCTTATGTTCCCACAAAGTCAGGTCGCATGTGACTGTACGTGTTACGGAGGTACCGCCGGCGTCATGCATGGCGCAGTGATTGACCTTTCGCCACCTTAGCGCCAAGACTTCAGCTGTTTATCGCCCTTCCGTTGACAAGCGTAGGCGTCAGGATCCCTCGGTCAAACATCCCGAGATGGACGTTTGCGTGGGTGTCTTCGGGAGGAGGAGGCTGCTTCGGAGACTGGTGACGTTCAATGGGTTTGTTGCGGAGGTTGGTTCTACCAATCCTGCGTGCGATATCCGGGTGAAGGATGCTTCAAGTGTTTACTTTGCGATGAATAAGTGCACCTTTGAAAACTGACATCTGCTTTCAGCGTAAGGTCCTTGGAAGGTAAGCGCACGAAGCGGTATTACGGTGACGTCTTCACTGGTAGAACATAGTCAACATGCAAGCGCGTCTGTGAGTTAAATGAGCATGGGGCTGCCAACAGAACACAGCGGCTAATGCTTGTTGGTGTCGTGTGCACCTCCTCCGAATTTAGAGGGACTGAAAGTCGCTCATTTTTAACAGTTCCTAAGGTCACATTGTTTACACTTACCAGTGAGTTACGGTTAGTTACTGTGTTACCCGATCCACACCGTTGTAGCAAGGCATCCCTACTCTGAGCAGTTATGTTTCCTTTTAAGCACATGGTGTAGGCTTCAGATCTGGTTCAGAAGTATGAATGACTACGATTATGTAATAAATTTACCGCCGTAGGTATATTACGCGTCAAAGTAAGAATGTGCATCTGCTCACCTTCAATCATCGTACATCGTATTGGATAGTTGTGTTCCACCATTTAGCGAAATCGTCAGCGATTTCTCGCCCACATTTTCCGGCAGGCATACGGCATCCTAACTGTTGGAGAGCTGCCGTATGTGTCCTACCTAGCAGGCAATGGTGAGTTTGTTTTTAGTTTGTTGTTCCTAAGCTGGTTGTTTACCACATGCGATGCATAAGCGAGGTCAGCAAGTTAAGCAGTGTGACCTGCTGTTCTATGGAGATCGCATGAATAGCACTACGTAGTATTCGCGTAGGCAGATAATGGTGCCGGACAACATGGCTTCGCGGGCAACGATAACCAAGCACTGGATGGGGCTTAAGGTCTTCAGACGGCATGGCCCAAGCGTCCCTGCGATACAGCTGAAAGGCCGTCCCTGTGGCATGGCATACACGCCGTTTCAAAGGGCTGGAAAATACTTTCTGTCGCCGAAGATGCCGCCGGGTTTAATAAGCCATTTCAGCTTGTGCAGTGCATGAACTGACTGCAACTTCTGTGCGGAGATTCTTGCCTCCTCCATCTCTTCAGCCCTAATGCTCCAACCGGCTTCCTTGTCAGCACTTAGGCTCCGCTTTACATCGAGCGTAAAAAGCCGCGTGGCCACATAGTGCTAAGGCGCGATGGAGTGGTTTCCTCCGAATTGCAACAGGTTCACCAACCTCACGCATAAATAGTGCCAGGTGCAGTGACTATTTATAGGGCCACAGCAAATGCGCATGCATGGTGGCAGAGATACCATTTCACAGAAGCTCAGTGTCATAAGGATAAGAAAGCGAAATTTTGTTATGCAGTAAGTCCTTATAAGCTTGGCTGACCAGACGCTAAGAGAAATTCATAGTGCGCAATCGTAGGGTACGCAGTAGCGCACCTCCAGGTGAAATACATGGAGACAAGACAGCGTAAGGTAGCGTGATCAGAGTGGACGCATGTATGCCATTACCAGCGGCAATGCAGGGCTCTTAACCATATGAGCACGTGTATTCAGCCGAACGTGTTAATCGCCTTTCAGACCGCAACCAACTTGCCGAGACGCTCCAACCAAGGCCAGCGTCGAGTTGAGGTCCTTCATTCTCCTCTAACAAGTCATCACTTTGTCACCCCTCCTATTCTTCTAAATACAGCCACGGAGCGCAAGAAACCCACGTCGTGGGAGTCCGTTGGCTTGCATGCGTAACACATGGCACAGCCATCGCAGCCTGGTGGATGAACTATTGGTACAAAGCAGTTTATTCTCTTTTCTTGTTCCGCAAACACGGCGTCTAACACGATCGTTGCTTACTCCATGTTTCTAGCAGATGCGAGGTAATTTGCGAAGACACCGGTAGTTGAACATAACTAGCAGTTTTACATCCCTTGATCTAAGGGGCCAGGTTCCACAACCGTACAGTAGGGTCGAGTGTACCGCTGTATCGGACAGTGTACCCCTCAGGGCGAGCGTAATGTCGCGCTGGCTCCATAAGTGGCGAACGTTAGCAAAAGCGCCTCGAGCTTTCGTTGTCTGGTTAGAGGTGTCATCTTAAGTTCCAATGACGGTGATAGAACTTCGCAGGTAGCGGCATTTCTAAACGACCCCTAGCTGATCACAACCAGTGGTCAGCGTACTAGACGTTTCAGGCCAAGGTTGGAGGAACGCCTTACACTTCGAGGGTGCGAAGCAACGCCCAAAGTGACGGACAGCCAGTGCTAGTCCGTCCTTGTACCGCTTGTCACGTGTGTGAGCTGTCACAGAGTACGGCAATATGCTTAGCATAATCAAAGTCAATAAGTCATTTTCCTGTGAGCAGATCTCCACCTACTAAGTCGAGTCTTGTGAACGCGACTTTCATGATTTCGTCCATAAGAAGAATGAAGAGGAAAGGTGAAAGCTGAAAAAGTTTTCTCACACCACTGGATATCAATGGGTGCCGACACCTTGCCACTAGCCCTCACTATGACTGAGCTACGCGCGTATAAGTCTAGGATACTATTTATCTATTTCTCAGGAGGCAAGAGCATAAAAATTGTTTGCCAAAAGACTCGTAGTATTGCGTGCGCTATACTTGCCTGCATCCGGTCTGCGGTATGTAAGGCCGTAGGCGGATGCGACAAACAAGACACGCCTAACGTCTCCACACCTGCTTACGTTACATGAACCTCATAGTCTGACGGCAGATAGCCGCCTGTAGATTGGGATCCAGCCAACTGGAGCTGATTCCGTTGTGGCACTCGGTACATCCCCAAGACAAGATTAACCGCAGGCGGCAGCTTCTGGGTTACCGGAAATCCGCAATCGGTATTTCCCGTTAGGGATTTCCTGGAGAGGTGACGCTGACGAAGTTGCTTGTGTTTTGTAACCTGGCCTCTGAAAGTCGACAGAGGTCTACCAACAACGTTTTATGAGTACCGGTCAAACATTCACGCCGTCCGAATTGCGTCAATGTTCAAACATTAAATGCTGCGTGGCTGAATGGAGAGCCAGGCAAAAACCCACCAAGCCCGTGAACACAGTCGCCGAATCATTCGCTTGAACTAGGATACCCAAAGCACCTACCTGGCACCGCGAGGAGATTGTTGGTCAAGACAGCCTAGTAGCGGTACTACTGTGGAAAGCTTTACAAAAGTTGCAGAGATATGATACTTTGCGGTAGAATTACGCTTCCCTACGTTCCCTAATGATATCAGGTCCGTGAACACGCCACCATTGTTTGAATGATTGCATGACATTGCTCTGTTACATCCTGCTCTTCTCCATAGGATTCAGTCTTTCACTTTGGAATCACACGGGCCTTCTTTCCCATACAGCACATGAAAGCAGACGACCCTTCGGTTTGGCGGTCGATTTCTTCCGAGTATAACCAAGGTAACGCACTCGCCACCGCCTGCTCCATGCCGCCGTGTAGGGTATCATCATCCGCCGACATCGCCACCAGCCGTAACTTGTGCCCTCACGATAACACGTGTCTATCTTTACTCACTTACCATTAAAGGAAAATGGTAACAATCCCCGGCATCGTTGAATATCGCTCTACTACCCAGCGTCCGCATTAACGCTGCAGCCTCCGCTTTACACAGGCAAGTGACTTAAATGTATATACTCCGAGTTCACGGCACCTGTCACTTTAGACATTGCTATGTGGAGTCAGATTCCCCGGCTTCCTGCTAGCAAGTCGCTATTGTACGTGAAATTTCGGTATATAACTGTTTGCCATTATCCAAGTCTGCGTGAACGACACCACGGCCTTTCTCAGGGCCAACCTGTGTCCTACAGCCTTGCGTATCCCCTCCTCAAGCACCGTGTAAACACCGGACGGCTTGCAGCGGTTAGAGCAGCGGAACGTATGTGTGGTGGGTAAGCCCGTAATCGCCCACCGAATAAAGTACTGGGCAGTCCAACTGGATACAGTGTGCAACTGCTGTCCTAAACTTTATCTGGATTTTCAGACATAGCATCTGCAATCCCCCTTTTTCCGCTTCATAAATAAATAAATAAATCTTTTATTCTCAACATGGTGAGGCAAGCCTTTACATGCATAATCATTTTGACATAACGATGCTTGGTCAATAATGTGCAAAAACCCGATGTTTGTCATAGCAGTTTGTGTTTGTGTAGGGGGTAGATATGTATGTCATTTTTTGTGTATGTGTATGTAGCTGGTTATTTTGTGCTTGTAGTTGTGCTGCTCCAACCCTCAATGTTTGATATCTTCATCAATATGCGAGTAGGAGATTGGTGTCCGTGGGTTGGATAGAATTATCCGGATATTCACGGAGCAGTGACTTTAATTTGTGGCGTGTCACGACCGCCACGTCACAGTGGTGTTAAGCAGATATTTGTGGCCTTTCATAGGGAGAACGCTTGCCAGGCGAAACCCACCACGTCCTGGAACACTGCCGCCGGCTGAGTCACTCCTAGCGCCACCATTTGTCGGTCGTCATAAATTCGGCATCTCTCTTCAAAAGTAGCTAATGGCCATTGGCCCCATGCATATGCGATGATCCAGCGCTTGCTAGTAGCCACCCCGTATCACAATAACCTTTACTCCTTTAGAATATCTGCATCCAGTCCATCTGCTGCCCTGCCACCAATCGAGCTTTCAGACTCTCTCGCAGCAACCTATTTATTTTAGCTTATTATGCCCTCCCTCTCGGAGTACACTAACTACGGGCTGTTCAGGCACCAGAAAATCACTACCAACATTCTAATTCTCTTTGCTCCATCCCCACGCAGCTATCGACTCATATCAAACGGATACTCGTACTTTACTTACTGGTGCCACGCTCTCGTCTCTACGCAGGCGATAGCAATCCACCTATACGGCTAATGATTCTATAGGATACTCAAAAGACATTTTCAGCATAATTATTGTTGCACAGTGTACATGCTTTTGTCTCAAGCCCAAATGTTATAACACAAGACATTAACAATGTTCAACTCCATGCCTGTTCTTGCAGTCTTCTCTCGGTTGTCCCTCACTTTCCCTTTTCTCTGAGGTCCGGGCCATCTTGGAGATCTGGGATTGGACTGAGGAACAGTTATGGCCCAAGACGGACGTAACAACCCACAAGGACTGACATGAAGGATGGTAAAACTCCACAAGGACCGACAAACAATCACCATAACCCTTGTCCAGTATGGAGAACTGGACATATCCTCATGCTCCCATACAGTATACATCTGAAAAATCTGGACAGCGGAAAAATTGAAACTTTTGCTCACCTGGACATACAACAAGAAGAATAATCGCGATGTCCCTCTCCTCCACCGACCTCAAAAATCATGGCTACCCAGATCAAAATACCCGTCCAACTAACAGAGGAAATTAGAAGCCATTACGCTGCGAAAAACCGAAGGTGAAACCAGTCGTCAAGCGGCTTTGCCAGTTCAACATTAATGTTCAAAATGCTTTACGGCAGTGTTGCAGGACGTGGTGGGTTTTCGCCTGGCAAGCGTTCTCCCTATAAAAAGCCACAAATGTCTGTATATCGATACTGCGACGTGGCGGATGTGACTCGCCACTGAATAAAGTCACTGCCCACAACTACATACTGGCAACTCGACTAGATTCACATATCAACTCTTCCCGACACCGTTTCAACTACACACGATTGAACCCGATGTATCATCGTGATACACAACAGTTTTTAATCCTTGATCATGCCTAAGTTGGTGCGTCTCTATGAAACTGAGAATAAACTATCTATTTATTTATTTTATCATGGACATACGACCAATTTTCTGCTGTTACTGTCACAGTTGCCATAAAATGTTTGTACAGTTGTACATATCTGATCATGCGTCCATGGGCGTGCCTCGCATAGTCGAGAATAAAGTATTTATTTATTTATTTGCTGGAACTAGTTAAACCCGAACCACCCAGCTGACACCACGAGGAGGTTGTTCGGCTAGTTACGACTTATCACTCATAGCGCCATGCATTGTTCATTACAACACACATTTCACCGGAAACATTGAACAGGAGATAACCGATGTATTAACCGGTAGGTTACATTTTCCTACTAAGCAGTGACTCATTACTGCAAATGCAGACCAAATTTTAATCTTCTTGACATCTATCATTGCATATAACCCTGACCCACAATAAGAAGGTGGGCAGTGTCCATCTCACAGCAGCCGGTATGAACGCTGTTTACCGCTGTCAGTTTTGTATGCGGTTTGCGGCTGCTGGTGTGAAATACCTCAACCACCTGTCCGCAAACAACTACATTTCAGTGGTTCCGAAGTAGCAGAAATAGACACTACGCCATTTCCGAAAAACACTTCCAGACAACGTAAGTGACGTGCCAGGCCAAAACTTTGGCAAATGTTGCAGTAGTATCTTCGAGGTTGTAGTCGTTCGTATGCACCCTCGTCTCCGGTTGATAGGTGGAACCGCAAGGAAAGGTTATCCTACGTTTATCATCAAACTACGGGATATTTTAGTTTCAGATAATTTTGTTTAAGAAATGGTTGAAGTGCACGATACACGCTACTACTGGAAGGTGTGCTACGTCGCTTCCATGTGATTTAGTAGATCAACCCCGTGTTACCTCTGTGCATATCGCTTTCATGTGTGTCTACGGAACACATTCCCATAAACCAATCCTCAGTGTTCGCTCGTTGTGGGCCAAAAGCCCCTCACACGCTCCCCATGAGGACGCAAATCTTCGGATGCGGTACAGACGTCAGCGTGCCATTTGTAGTTCTTTTGCTTCAGCATTCCAATATTGCCACGCTTACTCATCATAAGGCATTCAATGCAGTTGCATAAAATGATGGAAGTAAATGAAAGGCCATGTGACACTTTCAACTTCTCTTAGTATCGTTAACAAAGCTCATTCCTTGCGTTATGTTTGCCGCACTGCCTAAGGCTAACACTGTGGCTGCCCTAGTAGTGATAATACTGCCTACTATTCGACCTATATGCATTTAAAAACCACTGGCTTTTGAGGCGCGCGGTGCCTATTGCGGAGTCTGCCCCCACCCCGATTACGCAGCCACATTTAGTCATGAAGGCGTGTGAGACCAGTCGTTGCCAACTACCTAATGGAAACTTTGATGCCCTGGCAAAGGGCAAAGTTAAACCATTCCTGGGGGTGTGCAGATAGTTCTTATTTGATTTACTAGCAGTGCTTAATACACCACCGTTGCAGGGCTATTATGGGCTTAGTAACCGCCCGTATTTAAGGACAGTGATTCCAACAATTGCGGATATGCTAGTGCCGATAAAGATACCAATGCTCTGGACCAATTTGGCATTACTAAAAATAAACCTTCAAGGCGTACGCAGCACGTAGGTGCGGCTTCCCTAGTGCCTATGTTGGTGCAAATGTCATGGGACGCACTTATTTTAAGTGAGGGATGTTTAGGTAGGCTCATGGAGCCGATAACAGGAGTGCCACTGTAGGCCATAACTAGGTTTCCCTTTGGAACCTACATAGGCTTACGAAGCGACCTTCCGTTACCGCAGTAAAGCCAAAAATGGATGCCTGTTTAACGACCATTATGACATCAATGCTATGGAACCTATGATAAGTTTCCATGCATCGCTAATGCAACCAACCGCAGGAACACAATGGAGTCCGGTTGATGGCAGAAAACAAATGCCACCTATGCAGCAATCATATGGCCTTACGACGCAACCGCAACGTTCGTATGAACATAAAGCTACATATAGTTTGCTAGCCATCGACCTTGACCTTGACCACGCGAAGTTAGAAACTGTGCGTTTTCGACTTTTTGTTGCTTATTCCGCCATATAGCAACTATTTATTAGAGTAATTAGACGCGTTGTCTCGATATTTAGACGTGCTATACTCTAAGCTTTTTAGATCCTATATACGGCAAAACAGTGTTCCTGGAACACGAATTATGAAGCCGTGCTATTCCATAATGACTAACAAAAATGGAATAAAAGGTAAAGCCGCCCGAGCCAAACTCCGGGGCAAACGTAGAAGTACTCATTCGAATACCGCAGTTTCTGTCGATCACAGCTCTGCCTCATGCACTGCAAAGGCGGATAAGGCGACCAAACGTCCTGCTGCAAAAGACAAACTGAATAAACTGCGCCCCTGCAGTGTCCTTCTTATAGACCCATTGAAAGATGCACTTAACAAAATCAGTGCACTCTCAACTGAAATGGTTGCTCTCAAAAAGGAAATGGCTGTTACCAAAACAGAGCTAGCAAAACTTATGCCATTGGCCCAACTCGCAGGAATAAGGACAAATGGCAACGCTGACGAGCTCAAAGATGCCGGCGCCCTTCTTACTACCATCACTACTGAGATAAACGAGCGCACCCGCCGTGCCCGAAACGTGATCGTCTTCAACGTTCGTGACAAACTTCCCTTGGAGAAAGTCACCCGCCTACTTACGTCCATGTGTAACATCCCTCCTGACATGTGCGTGAGTAAGCGGCTCAGAAAATCGAAGATCAGTCGCAATTGCCCTATCCTTATCGCATTCAAAACTCCAGAACTGGCTACAAGCTTCATAGCAAATCGATTTACCTTAAGAACAAACGCAAACATTGGGCCTATTCTTATCAAGCCTGATCTAACGCCGTTGCAAAGAGCTTTCCCACCGGCTACTAATACCAAAGCAAGACAACAGCCTCATGATTCATCGCCGGTTGTCAGAGCTACTGCTTGCCCTACTACAAGCACTAACGTGGATCTGGACCTAACCCCCTGCGTCACGCGTCCACGACAGCACTACATCCCGACTCAAGCCCCACAGCCCTAATAGACAAAAAGTCAACTAACGTTCCGGACTCGCCCCCGCTAACGATACAAGAAGCTGAGTCAATGCATAACGCCTCCGACATGAGTGACACCGATTCCGAATCTATCAATGTAGACTTCCCGATGATCAACTCCCTTCCCTCCCCCTCGTGCAAAGCCGTAACCACCCTCGCAACACGACCGACTACCAACAAAGGTCAACCGCTGAAACACGGCACGCCTCGTAATGGGATGCACTCCCCGCTGATGCATCACCATAACAAAGATAACCGTACCCAAGCAATGTCCTCATGGCACAAACGGACAGCTGATAAGCCCCAATCAACATTTGTACCAATGGATCGCGTGAGATCGAAATCCTTCCGATCCCAAACGCCGCCCCCACGCAGATTTCGACCCAACCGGCCCAATCACTGCGCAAGCCCTACCTACTCGAGACGCCCAACAATGCTATTAAGCCCCAGAAATATAACAAATGCCATGGCTTTCAAAAACCGAGGACGTTCTACCAGTCACTACAACAAAATGAAACTATGAACAGCCCGCGCAGCATCAACGCAGTGATTCCCCTGATAACCAACTATCCGCCTGGTACGCTATCGCCCAGTCGGCCCTACAAAAAGCGCTATGGCATCCAAAGGTCAAGTGCACAACCCCGTTACCAATCCCCACAACCTCTCGAAACAGTGGGGAACAAAGCACCCTCCCAAAGAGGACGCCCTTCTGAAAATCTGTACCGCTCCATTAACACCACCCCGCACTCCCTGGCCATACGTCCCCCTGAACGAAAAATACATCCGGATGACAAGCACTACATCCGGACCATGCCATCCACGGCCCCTTTTTTATGGGATGCAGCAGGACACGACCCACCTCGCCCATTCCACCAAGAGTTCTCGCCAGCTCTCTATTACCTCCAACAACTCATATGCTCACTGCAACTAACCCCCACGGTTGGCTTCAGCCCTCCGGATAGGTTCTACACTCAATATTATTACTACAGCCTCATTAGAGGCCGACTACCATCAGCTACCTCCTCAATCACTTCCTGATCACAATCCTATATCACACTCTCCACCATTTCTAACCACTTCCATGTACCCTACGCCCGTTACACCCTATTGTGCAACTTACCTCACACAATCGAACTCTTCCATCTCTCCTTGCGTTGAATCATACAGTATGCTGCTTATTAATGCGCGATCTATTACACACAAGATGCACCTCATTGGCCCATTTATCCTACTCTCATACCCACAGCTGGTTCTCATCACAGAAACGTGGCACCCCTCAAATGCCTCTGACAGCCTACTACGTATCCCTGGCTACACTGCATTCTGTAACGGACGAGACAACCAGCGGGGTGGCGGTTGTCTTATCTATGTCCGGGACGATTTTGGTGCACCTGATTTCGAACTGTTATCTATAGGTGACCCTGAAGACTCCATCTGGATCCAGACGACAGGAGGTCAACTTGACCTCCTTATCGGTTGCGTATACAACCCTCCACACACATCTAGCAAAAAGATTAATAAACTCACTAAGCTCTTCACTGAAATCTCCCAAATGCCCCCACGGCACAAGATAGTGGGTGGCGATTTCAATATGCCACTTATCCCCTGGAACGACCAGGTTGCCCCACTCAGATACAGAAGTTTCGTCCACACCGTCCACGCAAATAACTGGACCCAACAAGTTCACGACCACACCAGGCTTTCTAACACCCTAGACTTAATCTTTACGCAAGGTGTCTCTGATGCAGTTGCTGGTATATTAGATAATATAAATGGCTGCGACCACAAGGTGGTCAAACTCATATTTACACTTTCTACTCCACACTGCGCCACTTCTTCTTCTGTCAAACAGTTTCGAATGTTCAACCACATTAACTGGGACAGCTTTGAGATATTAGTGCGATCTGCGAACTGGGACAACTTCTTTTTAGCTACCGATGTAGACGCAGCCGCACACGTCCTATATCTAAATCTCTTCAGCTGCCTAGATGTGCTCGCCCCACTCACCTGCAGAAGCCGCTTAAAGATGACAGCGAAATCAGCAAAGGCATACGGTGTACTTAGGAAGATCAAAAAATGCGACAGCGATACTCCAGAACTAAGGAATTTCACATCCTTGTTCGCATGAATGAAATCCTAACCAACTGGCAAACTGCGCAGGAATCAGCCAAGATTGCTGAAGAAGATGCCGCCCTCAAATCTAGCAATAAAACCAAGTCACTCGGGCAACTACTCCGACAAAGAAGCAATCAAAAATCTACGCCTGTTGCCTCACTCAGGCTTCCTGACACTTCCATTATTAGCGATCCATCAAATATATGTGAGACCCTCAATGGATACTTCTGCAATTCTTTCACTGACGCTAATGGAACTGCGCCTGCTTTGCCATCTAGGCGCACCAATGACTCACTCGACACTATTAAGTTTGACATGCGTTCTATCACCCGAGTAATCAGCTCAGTCAAATGCTCATCACATCCTGGTCCCGATGGTCTTCCCTCTGCGTTGCTGATACTCGGTGGCAAGAACATTCCAGCCCTACTTCTCAACCTATTCACGCTTTCCATGACTAACGGGATTTATCCAACCACATGGAAACATGCCATCGTCATCCCCAAACACAAAAAGGCAGTCAGCAGAACATGGAAAACTATCGCCCCATCAGCCACACGCCTATAGCTTCAAGAATAATGGAACGAATAGTCAAAGAAACCATGCTCACCTTCCTGCTTACTCGCAACCTCATCAATCGACAACAACATGGATTTCTGCCGTCTAAATCCTGTCAGACCTGCCAATTTGAGTTCCTCAATCATGTAACTCAACTGATTGACAACAAGCAAGCACTAGCCATCATCTTCCTAGACATGACGAAAGCCTTTGACAGAGTACCACATACAGAACTCTTGATGAAGCTGGAATCATACGGTATCTCCGGCAAACTGCACACTTGGTTCTCATCATATCTTGCAGCTCGCTCACAGTCAGTAATGGTTGGGGAATTTATGTCACTTCCTAAACCAGTCAAAAGTGGCGTAATTCAAGGTAGCGTTTTAGGCCCTCTACTTTTCCTGCTCTATATCAATGACGTGTTCCAGGTTTTCAAACATGGGACACCCTACCTATTTGCGGACGACATCAAAATTGTCTTCCCATTTCATCCGTCAAACTTCCACACCGCCATCTCCCATATACAATACGACTTAAGAGCGCTAACTGCATGGTGCGACATATGGAAGTTGGCATTCACACCATCAAAATGCAATGTCCTTACGTACCGATGCACCATGCCTCCCAATACCTTAATGCTGCAAGGCACGCCATTAGGGAACTGCCTAACAGTGCGTGACTTAGGCGTGCACTACTCCTGTTCGCTGAACTTCGCGGAACAAGTAGTTTATTCCGCAGCTAAAGCACGCTCTCTCATCGGATACATCCTCAAAACCATGACAATACAGGAATCTAGAACTGTGCTCTACAAAACATGTGCCCGGCCTCTGCTAGAATACTGCTCTATAGTATTCACCAACCTTAGAAAATGCGACCGAATAGCCCTCGAAAAGGTTCAGCGTACCTTCACAAAACGCCTCCTGGGGCACTCAAGTCTAAGCTACCGTGATCGGTGCAACACACTTAAGCTCGAACCGTTATGGCTGCGCCGATTGAAAACCAACCTCGCTTTCCTATACTCGCTCATTAACAATATCAGTGGGAGCCAACTAACCCCTGTCTCAGACTCATATATCACTTCGTACCCCCTACGTGATAGACCCCACTCCATTATCCTACCAAGAACGCGCAGCAGCATTCGCTCCAACTTCTACCTCTACAGATACGCACACGTATGGAATAGGTTACCTCTCACAATAAGGGCATCTATGAATATAAACCAGTTCCGCTTCTCTATTAGCAAATACCTCTCTGTCACACAAGTTTCCAAACTACTGAATATCAACTGTCCTGAAGAAGAGTTTTTTGAAACTGGACCAGACCACTTATAATCGCCTCTTCTTACCTTCCCACACTATCCTCTTCCCGACTCCTCATCTCTCCCCTAGCGCGCCGTCATCCGTCGTTCATCTTACTCGCGTCAACTCCTCTTGGCAGTAGCTAGTCATTGTTGGCTCCATGTAGCTTGCAAGGAGCCACTCCTTGACTCTCCAGCCTTCATTTTCCTCTGACGTCTGTCTCTCTAATCTTCGCCCGCATGTTGATTTCTTCATCGAAACTGTAGGTATCCAGTAGTGATCAAACGTCTTAATGATATGGCTACACCAGCCACTGATACATTCTTTTCTAGAGCCACTATCTCTGCTTAGCAGCAGCTTGTCGCCATAGCTTCCATTTAACTTTGCGGATATCCGGAGCTCGCTCCCTTCTTACAATGTTCATTCTCTCGGATTGTTTGCGTCACAGCTCAGCTGGTCTGTTGACCTATCACTTACCTTCACTGGCCTGTTGATACACTCAGCGACCCTGTAGGCATACACTATTGACCAAGCGTCTGATTGGAATGGCTACATCTGGCCACTGAGTCTCTCCTAGCGCCACCATCTGTCGGTCGTCGTAAATTCGGCATCTCTGTTCAGAAGTAGCTAGTGGCCATTGGCCCCATGCATATGCGATGATCCAGTGCTTGTTAGGAGCCACTCCGTATCTCAATAACCTTTATTCCTTTAGAATATCTGCATCCAATCCTTCCGCTGCCCTGCCACCAATTGATCTTTAGGACTCTCTCGCGGCAACCTATTTATTTTCGCTTATTATGCCCTCCCTCTCGGATTACGCTAACTACGTGCTGTTCATGCACCTGACAATCACTACCAATATTCTAACTCTCTTTGCTCTATCCCCACGCAATTATTGGCTCATACTAAACGGATACTTCGTACTTTACTTACTGGTACAACGCTCTTGTCTCTACGCAGGCGTTAGCAATCCACCCATACGGCTAATGATTCTATAGGATATTCAAAAGACATTTTCAGCATAATTATTGTTGCACAGTGTACATGCTTTTGTCTCAAGCCCAAATGTTGTAACACAAGACATTAACAATGTTCAACTCCATGCCTGTTCTTGCGGTCTTCTCTCGGTTGTCCCTCACTTTCCCTTTTCTCTGAGGTCCGGGACTTCTTGGAGATCTGGGATTGGACTGAGGAACAGTTTTGGCCCAAGACGGACGTAACAACCCACAAGGACTTACATGGAGCATGGTAGAACTCCGAAAGGACCGAACTACAATCACCATAACCCTTGTCCAGTATGGAGAACTGGACATATCCTCATACTCCCAAACATTATACATCTGAAAAATCTGGACAGCGGAAAGTTGAACTTTTGCTCACCTGGACATACAACAAGAAGAATAATCGCGATGTCCCTCTCCTCCACCGACCTCAAAAATCATGGCGACCCCGATCAAATTACCTGTCCAACTAACAGAGGAAATTAGAAGCCATTACTCTGCGAAAAACCGAAGGTAAAACCAGTCGTCAAGCGGCTTTGCCAGTTCAACATTAATGTTCAAAATGCTTTACGGCAGTGTTGCAGGACGTGGTGGGTTTTCGCCTGGCAAGCGTTCTCCCTATAAAAAGCCACAAATGTCTGTTTAACAACACTGCGACGTGGCGGATGTGACTCGCCACTGAATAAAGTCACTGCCCACAACTACATACTGGCAAGTCGACTAGACTCACATATCAACTCTTCCCGACACCGTTTCAACTACACACGATTGAACCCGATGTATCGTCGTGATACACATCTGTTTTTAAACCTTGATCATGCCTGAGTTGGTGTGTCTCTATGAAACTGAGAATAAACTATTTATTTATTTATTGTACTGTTCCAATCATGGACATATGAACGATTTTCTACTCTCACTGTTACAGTTGCCATAAAATGTTTGTACAGTTGTACATATCTGATCATGCCTCCATGGGCGTGTCTCGCATAGTCGAGAATAAAATATTTATTTATTTATATATGTGGGATACTTGTATGCAGACATGCTTTCATTCTTTATTCGGTTGCCATCCTATTTTTCGTTCTGCTTCATATAACTTCGGCATATACCGCACCTGCTAAACTTCCATTTACTATTGTTCATAATAACCGTATTGCGTTATTCCTGAAATGAGTAATCATCCTATCCTACGCCAGATAGTCTGGGAGGAACAATTACAGCTACTGGTTAAAATCCATGAAAACTGGCAGGCATATAATGAGTTATTTATGCAATTACATATGAAAACGTCAACTATATCTCTGAAATAAAAAGAACATATACTTTGGTCCACTGACGTCCAGTTACGGGGAATTGCATTGGGCAATCTCAGCGGGGACTAATAACGGGTCGCCCTGTTACATTGCATAATGCTGATTATCAGTGCTACCATAATAGGTGTACAAATGTCTTCCTATATAAGGATATAAGCATGGATAGATTGAAGGAGGAGCAATTCCATTTCTTATCATGTTAACTTTGCAAAATTAGAAATGCATATATTTGTAAATCAATATATGCATTCACTAACATGCAGCATTATGTGTACATAAATGTACGCATTATTAACCTCAATCTCATATGCATACATATTTATAGCATGTTTCGTCAGGTATTTATGCACCCCATGACATCTCATTCCGTCGCAGCGAGCAATAACGCACCACACATTGACCAGAGACCGACATGCATTTCGCCTTTCCATTCACCTTAGTTTGCTTAAATTACTGTTCTCCAGGCACTCAGACATGCAACTGCCGCCTGCGCGTTCCTTTTACTTTACACCTGCGCATTCCGTGACACGTCCCTTATGTATATATAAATGCGTATATCGCAGGGTTATTAGTCTATTTGTGCCACGTCCGTTTACCCAGTTATTTACATATTATTCTCACAGCCAGTTCCGTGCTTCCCCACCTTTTTCCCGGATCACGCAACATTGCTGCCTAGGAGTTAAGCAAAACTCGAATTCACATAGGACCATGTGAAGTAAGCATAATAGGCCTTTCCCATTCACTTTACGTGTATTACTCATCATATACTCCCTTAAAAGGGTGTTCCTTCATTTTCAGCTTGATGAAAGGCACTATTTACTTCTCCAAAAACATAGGTCTACTTTAGACTCATTAATGCATTTGGAAAATCCGGGGACCAGTTACCAAAGTTACAGTAAACTACAGCACTATATAAGCTACAGGACACTGTTTCCTTTATTCATCCGCTACATATTTATTTATACTATTTACCAATTAATTAACTACATATTAATACCCCACGCTGCCATTATACTCTCAGCTGTTCCGGTTGACCTTTGCCCACAAATGCGTTCCCGCCAGATGTGAAAGTCCAGGTCCCCCGTTTATTAATATCTGTTTAGCTGAAAAGTAAGAGCATTAATTTTTCTCTCACGATTATGTAGAATAAACCACGGTCCTTGATACCTTAAACTTTTTGTTATACGTTCTTTAAAAAATGGATAACAAAGTCTATAGTGAAATATCACAAAATTGTACTTTTATTGCAAACGATGTTTTATGGAGTAGTCGCTATGCTGTAGTTCAGAAGACGATGCAGTTCAATTTCCAGTGATCTTGCCGTTGTGCAACCAAACTGTCCCGATGCCTCAGCTGCGTGGATTAGAACCCTCGCCGCAAGGTTATCATACAAGCTGTTACCGCTATTCTACTGGCCAACTTAGAGCAGATTTAAGAAACCGGCCGCTTCGAAGGAACCAAGCCTACACTAAAATCGTTTCCTCCCTGAGAAAATGGTAAAAAGGCGCGAGCTGCGTTAGCATGCCTCATAGTCGTACTAATTATCAGGAGTCGCTCGAACGCCGTCTTTCCGAGGACCAAGCATGGGGACAACGCCAGCACACCGTGTGGTCTAATGAAGGCAGAGAATGATACAACAACCATTTCTTTGGTTAAGATTCCGAACGATTTACGGATCATTCAAAGTATTCAGAAACCCTTGTAATTAGCTGTCGTCCCGTTCTCACGAGATTTAAAGTATAAATAAATAAATAGGTATATTTCTAGACCTGCTAGAGGCTGCACCCTAAAGGGTTCAGATCAATGCTTGCATAAATCCGATGCTCTTGCATGGAAGTAGGTAAAATATAAGTATATGTTCATCGTCAGCAATTACAAATGCATTGGCGTTGTTTGATATACAGCTACTGGGTCGCAGGCGCCCACCTTGACATGTTTCTGGTTCCTGTGGGCGATATTGAACTCCTTGTTCTTTTGTGAAAACTTCGCGGAGGTGTAATTGTGCCTTTTCTCCTTGGAACAGAATCCAATTCGCCGAAAGTGCACTTTAAATTGATCGCACATTAATTAGCCACTCATTTGCCCCAATTGTGAGCACATGGAAGAAATGAGTGAAGGGATTATAAGGCATACGAAAAGTTGAAAACAATTCCGATAACTGCGAACAAAAATAGAAATAATTTGTTAAAAGAGAAAATAAAGCTGCGTGCTTCAGTAGAAAAATACCAATTAACAAAAAAATACATGTCAAAAACGATACGGCGAAAAGTTTCTGGAACGCCTGGTCGAGGTCGTCCGGTAGATGTGTCACATAAAATGGTACCATCAGATGACGGCAAAGGGTGCGGGGATATTTTCAAAGAAGAATCGCGAAGTTCCGAAAAGGTTTGGTCGTTTGATTGCGCGGCGGCCATAGCAGACAAATCGATTGCCTGCCCGGCAGGACCAATCGCAGATACTCTTGAAAGAGCATCAGCGACGACGTTTTGTTGGCCAGAAATGTGTCGGATATCAGTCGAGAATTGGGCGATGAAATCCAGCTGACGAATCTCACGTGGTGAGTGTCGAGCTGATTGATTTCGGAATGCGTAGGTAAGCGGCTTGTGATCGGTGAAGATAATGAAGGTGTTACCTTCGAGGACGTGTCGGAAATGTCGAACTGTAGAGTAAACGGCCAGCAGTTCGCGACTGAACGTGCTGTACTTGACTTCGGCGGGTTGTAGGCGTCTAGAGTAGAATGCAAGAGGTTTCCAGCCCCCATTTGTATGTTGCTGTAGGACGGCGCCAATGGCGGTGTCTGATGCGTCAACAGCAACACTGAGCGGAGCATTCGGATCGAAATGATGAAGCATAACGGCTTTGGCTAAGGCTTCTTTGCTGGCTTTAAAAGCTTCAGCAGCAGCGGCAGTCAGTTCCACCTGACCGTTTTTACGTCCACGAAGTAGGTCGGTTAGTGGACTTAGCAAATTGGCACAGTGTGGAAGAAAACGTCGATAGTAGTTGAGCATGCCGTTAAAACGGCGAATAGCGGCTAACGTAGTCGGAACCGGAAAGTCTCTGATGGCGCGGACTCTATCGTCTAGAGGCCGTATACCATACTGATCAATATGGTGGCCAAGGAATTCGACGGAAGGCTGCTGAAATACGCATTTGTCAGGGTTGACAGTGATGCTATTAGCGGCCAGCCTATCGAAAAGTATTTTGAGATGTTCTGCGTGCTGTTCTTTAGACGCGCTGGCAACTAGGATATCGTCGATGTATGCATAGACGAAATTTAGACCTCTAGTGACTGAATCGATGAGTCGTTGAAAAGTCTGGGCTGCGTTGCGCAGACCGAACGGCATACGCAAAAATTCGAACAGCCCGAACGGCGTGATTACAGCAGTCTTCGGGATGTCTTCCTCAGCGACTGGAATCTGGTGATACGCGCGAACCAGATCGATTTTCGAGAACACACGGGTGCCGCGCAGGCTTGCCGTGATGTCCTGAATGTGAGGAATCGGATATCGGTCGGGAACAGTAACGTTATTGAGCGCGCGGTAATCACCACATGGACGCCAGTCTCCTGACTTTTTGGGCACCATGTGGAGCGGCGACGCCCAGGGACTTTTAGACGGGCGAACGATGCCTAGTTCAAGCATGTGCTCGAATTCTGCGCGAGCAATTTTCAACTTGTCAGGGGTCATTCGCCTGGCTTTGGCAAAAACAGGCGGACCTTTCGTAACGATGTGATGTTTCGCAGCATCAGTGGCGGATGAAAACGGTGCCATTGCACGAAAGACTTGCGGGAACTTGGTATTAAGCATCTGACCGATAGGCGAGCTTGACAGGTTGGCGTATACAGGACTGATTGACTCTATGTCGGTCAAAGTACCTATAACTGCCAGGTTTGTTTGACGATCGATCAGACGGCGTTGCTTCGCGTCAACAAGTAAATCGAAATGCTGCAGAAAGTCAAGGCCAAGAATTGGCGTCTGGACATCTGCGACGAGAAAGATCCATTTAAATGAACGTCGTAGGTTTAAATTAAGCGTGCGCGAGCGTTGACCATACACGCGAATGGTGGTGCCGTTTGCTGCGCGCAATGAACCGGTCGCCTCTTCGATATCATTAGAATCACGTGGGATAACGCTGACTTCTGCGCCGGTGTCAACGAGATAGCGTACTCCCGTACTGCGATCGGTGACAAAGAAAAGGCGACTGGGGCAGCCAGCAACGTCCGTCGCCCCTACGTGCTGGCCTACCCGTTTCCCTGCATGTTGCGCTTGAAGGAACAAGGCGGGCGACACGATCTGGCCTGATGACCAAATCGCTCGTGATACCAGCAATAGCTTGACCTAGGGGGAGATTTCGAATGTGATCTAGGAGGACTGCGACTACTGGAACGATTTCGGCGGTTGGATCCGGATTGTGTTAGCTTCTCTAGTCGGTTGGTCAATGCGGCTACTTGCGCTCTTAGTTCTGCTACCTCTGTACTGGAGGTAGACTGAACCTGAGATATTTGGGCGTTGGATTCCCAAATACGGTCGGCAATATCTGCGAGCTGAGGAAGAGGCGCATCGTTTGCATACAAGGGATTGCGCATGTCACGTGGCAGGCAACGAAGCCACATCTCTTTAAGGAAAGAGTCGCCAACAGCGAGAGGCTTAGCTAGAGCTTGCATCTTGTGCAGCAACTGCGAAGGCTTTCGATCCCCAAGCTCGGTTTCGTTAAGAAGCTGCGTGACGCGAGCATGGTCTGATATGCCAAATCGCTTTAAGACGACGGCCTTAAGCTCATCGTAACTTTTCTGATGTTCCGGAAGTTCCAAGATGTCGTCGAGGTCATCGACGACTTGCGGGGGAAGCGCGGCGACAACGCAGTGAAATTTGACGCTGTCAGAGTTAACGCCATGTAACGAAAAAATGGACTCTAGCTGGTTAAACCAGGCCTTAGGGTTAGTATCACGGAAAGGCGGGATAGGAAAACGGAACGCACTAACCTGATCGTCAGGTGAGTGAATAACCTTCATGGTGAAAAATTACGGAGCGTGTGAAAGTGAATGCAAGTATTAAAAAGTAAAAGTAGAAGGGTAGACAGAATAATTTACCGGATCTGAAAAGTAATATTAGTACCGAACTCACCAAAATAGTTTTTTTCGGGGTCACCAATTATAGCGCGTAGATCGTGCGCTATATATCCGGTACGCGACTAGACGGCCAACCAAAAGTAGTGGGTAGAAGACACAAAAGTAAACTAGGGAAGAAGTTTATTGGACGGGAGGAGCGTTAGCTAATGCTAAAAATAGGGCACCCGGAGAGAGCTAGCTAGGGAGAATGTCGTTGGCGTCGAGAGCGTAGACGGAGCGTCGTTCGCAGTCGAGCCGCGCGCCAAAGGCGGAGATCGTGTTCGTGTTTTCAACAAACGGGAACAACGTTCCAACAGGCAAACCGAATACTTCCCTAATACATAAGAAAGCTATAATTTTAATATTTTAGAATAGTTTACACAGTCATACGGGGGAATCTCCAGGTCGCTACAAGGTATCCTCCGGAGACTTTACGTGGTTCTACAGACGACAACAGGTCAGCTTAAAAAATATTCAACCCATGACCTACCTACAAGCGAGCCCAGCCATTCGGTGAGGACCGTGCAGGACCCAGGGTCGAAAATGGGACCCGCCTAACATACGTCAGTCAAGGGAAATGTTGGACGCAATTTGACTGCGAATAACCGAGCAAATAATAACCCAACATGTAGCATAACCCGTTCCAATTTGCCATTCAATGAATTGGTGGCAGCATTCCAGGACGTGGTAGATCTTCGCTTAGCAAGCTCTCTCCCTATAAAAAACGACAAATGTTCGTTTAACAACACTGTGATTTGGCGGATGTGATTCTCCAGCGAATAAGGTCACAGGCCATGATTTCAAACTGGGAAGTCAACAAGCGTCACATTTCGTCATTCTTGAAACGTTCGTTACACTGAAACTTTACACCGGCATATACTGTCGTCACTTTTTCTAGGAGTTCACCGTTGCTCTTTGCGATTCATACACACGATCCTAGTATCTCGTCACATCTCTGTCGACCATGCTCTTCCATTATCTTCTAATCGATCATCCGAAATTCTTGAGCTATTCTTGGCTGATGTATTACTACAATATGTCAGACTGATTATGTCCTCACAAACGCACCCCGACCTCACCACAAACTAATTATTACGTTTACATTTGTACCATTAGTACAGTTTCAATCGTGAACGGCTAGCCGCTTTGCTACTGCCGCTGTTACAATTGCCACAAAACGTGCATACAGTTACACCTACCTTATCATGCCTCCATGGGCGTGCCACGCATAGTCGAGAATAACCAGTTATTTATTGTTCCGACGCAAAACCAGCGCAAGTATTCTATGGCTACACGCTGCAGTTGCTCGGACAACTAGCAGCACTAGCTATGTCCACCTTCTTCTTCGACTATGGCTGTTATACCGATCGGTTGGCTCACAAGAAGCGTGAACTGCGCTCACCCGCTTCACGGTGACAGAAGACACCGGTGTACTTGCCCGGAAATTCGTCTGTTTGCCCAAGCGTGATACTTCGCGTAGAGGCTGTTTAACAGCCTCTGCAGTCCCCGTGCATCTGACCCTTCAAACTAATCAACCGAACAAATAAGATGTTTACGATCGCCGCGGTATCCGATGCGACGTCGTCATCGTCGGTAGTATGAACCACAATTTTAAGAAGGAAAGTAGCTCGCCTTCATCGTTTAACAATGCAGCATGCGGCATAACAACTAACCGTACCGATTTTTAACATCCTAAGATTGTCGAACCAGACCACGATCACCGGCTGCAAGCATTAGCCGTCCCGACATCTTCCAGACGCTAATTTGAATCAAATTCGCTAACGCTAGTTGCTGTACAAATATGCGCGGATTGCATGTTACAATTCATGGTTCCAGCAACACCAGCTGTTTTAACGGCTCTTTTGCTTAGACGTACATACACGAAACCAATTTCTATGCTTGAGTCATGCAGCTCTACAACGATACCAAGCTTATACACTACGCCGTTTCTAAAGGATGCATTAGCAGAATTCATATTTATATTCAAAATGAAGAAATGCTTTATGCTCGACAATGCGGGACACGTCTGCCCGTGTATGCTCATGGTGATACAAACACTAAAGACTGGTAAGTGTACATAACCGTAAAATTTTATCGATAGCACATGGATCTATGCGATCACCGTATGCGAATCTATTAATTTATGAATGTGTGTGGCTGTGTTGTTTGATTTTATAAGTCTGCTGCTTATCGACCGGACTGCCTACAACAGCTCTCCGAAGCTTGCCGCATTAGACCAATGACAGCCCGACTCTACTAAAGCTGCAATCCGGTCGCCGACCAAAACTAGTTGTTGTGCGACCAAGTTTGAGGTCCCACCCTCAAGCACTCAACGGAATTCACAGCATGCTTCAGAGTAAGCTCGCAATCCGCCTAGCTCCACCATACCCTCTGAAGATGTAAACCACTCACCGGTGTATCAGAGGATTCAAAACGCTCAGTCAATTACCATAGGGAACTATGCTTGGACTCAAAGGCATGGATTCAACCACTACTTCTGAAGTTAGCCCCAATTTCTAACACCAACAACACCAGCTCCATACTTTCGACCGCTTACGTTAATGACCTATGGGGAACGAAAAGAAAGGGGGGACACGTGCCTACGAATACCCTGGTTGACAATCGATTCAAGAATAAAACAACCTGCGCAACTTACTCAATCATTAGTTGCAATGAAACTATCAGCATTTGTGCCGCTTGACATCCGTAATGACGATTATCCAACTCCGACAGAACAATTTGTTCGTACACCTCAGCAATTTTCTTAGCTGCTATGTCAGGACGTATCATTAGTCTCCATGTGATCGACACATTTTGGACTGTAAGCAATTGGTCATAGGTTCATTGGCAGCGCTATGTACAATCGGGTTTGCATGAAGTTCTCAGTGTTATCAGGGAACTTACCATTAAATAAAAACTTCGAGAAATGTCCCGGTCAACTGATTTCAGTCACCTGTAGTATTGCAATGCGATTCTACCTGTTGCTTCTATTTGATCAAGGCTGTACCAGTGTGTTTCAAGCTGAAGAGAATGACCCGTTACTGTTTTATGTATTTATTGGACGCCTGATGTCCTTTGATTGGGTAAACGTATCCAGATGCGCAAGCGGAAGGACTAGTCACATTCGCTAAGTCTCAGTGTTGCAAAACAGATATTTGCGACCTTGTATAGAGGGAACGCTCGCCGGGTTGTGACTCACCACGTCTTGGGACACTGCCTGCCAGCCATACGCCTGCTCGGGATTGACCTGACGCACCCAGCTAGCACCATGAGGATATTGCTCAGCTAGCCAGCGTAGCACTTGCATTCAGCTTCGGAAATAGGATTCGGCCCGGGCAGAGCAGATATCCATCGACACCACAAAGTGTCCGGTCTGCTTTTATCAGTTACAGCAGTTAGGTGCTCTATCCCGCCACCGATATAAGCTGGAAAATTTGGACTTTTAATGGACCTTACAAATTACATTAACCCCCCAAATTACGTCTAAACAATAAACGCGAAGCATCTCGACGGTAAAAGTTAATTATGCATTAAATCCTTCATAGCAGGATAAGGTGCCTTATATGCTCTAAGGTGTTTCACCGCAATTGCCTTGAGCTCTAACTCCCCTCGAAAGAGGTAGCACAAAAGCATAATTAATGCGTTACTGTTCTGCCAGTTGTGCAGATCCATTCCGGTTGTTGTCTGTAAAGTTGTGCTAAGAAAAAGTGTAAATTGTTGACGGAAACATTTGAGCAAATGGTTAACAACATGGTTACAATTCTGAAAGTAAACAATCCACGCTCGCATTTTGTAGTACTGGTAAATACTAGTCTGAGACGGTGCGCGAAAGTAAGCGCTGATAGCAGGAGGCAATCGGAGTCGGACACGGCGGACTGTATTCGATGAGCCAAAAGAAGACACTGACGGAAAAAGCAATGCAGGAGGTACACGCCAGCGCGGGAACGTACAAGGCCGTCGAGTGTCGAGCCTGTTGTAAGGAATATTAAAACAAGAAAGAATAATATACAATTAGTCAACAATTAAATAGTACATAATAAATAACTGTTATCTTTTTGGGTTTGCCGGAAGTCGGGGTCTGCTTTGGCGTATGTGATTTATTTTTTAGTGATTGCAGGCAGGGTGCATTTCGACAAGCCGTTGAAGCGGGCTTGTCGGACTAAAAAATTAGCTAGCCTAGATAAAGGCCGACAGGACCACAACCTTCGCTACTGCCAAACGGTGCGCTTGGGAGTGGTTTCTCCTCCCGCCCCACCACACCCGGCGCCAGAACGGCTGTTGGTCGTGGAGGGCGGCGGGCTAGATTCGGGAAACCTCTGGACGACTGAAACCTGTAGATCGAGATCGTGTTCTGGTTGAAATGCACTAGGATTTTGTAAGCTGTTGCGGTGAGTTGTGACGTCACAAGTAGCATCACTAGACGAAGTAGGCGAGGTGGTTTCTTCCATAAAGGCGGGTTTTGAACGGTCGATGGTGACGACTTCGCGTTGACCACCGCGGTCAATAGTGTAAGTCTTACTCTCACGGTGCAGCACTTTGTAAGGTCCTATGTACGGTGACTGAAGAGGCTGTCGCACACCGTGTGTGCGAAGAGGGACGTGTGCACACGTAGGCAGCTTCTCAGGGACGTACAGTGTTGTCTTCTGCGATCGAGGAGCGGGTGGACGTAGCTCACGCATTTGGTGTGCCAATCGATCGGTATAAATAAATAAAAAAATAAATTCTTCATTCTCGTGCAGTGCGAGACACGCCTATGTAGGCATGAGCATGTTAGAGGTACAACTAAATGGCGGGGAATGTATAAAACATGGTGCAAGTTAGCCAGGAACATTGGAGCTGAGAGTTCATACATGTATGTAGGAGTGCATGTGTTTATCTGTTATTCCAGTGTGAATAGGTGCCAATACAATCGTGTTTAATCGCGTGGATAGTATGAGAAGGGTTGAGAGACGTCCGTGGTGGAAGGGTGGTTGGCTGGTTGGGTAATCGTGGGGCCGTGAATTTAGTTAGGGGCGAGTCACATCTGCCGCGTCGCAGTGCTGTTAAACATACATCAGTGACTTTTATAGGGAAAACGCTTGCCAGGCGAAAACCCAACACGCCATTGAGCACTGTCACTAAACCTTTGCTGGAACAGGGTGGCCCCGAACCAACCAGTTGGTGTTACGGGGAAGTCATCTTTTCGTTATCGCTGGAGCAGCCTGCGATTGCTGAGAAGCCATAAGCGAGTGACTGGACACTTGACAGGCGGGACCAAGGGTTAGGTAGTTATGGAGTTATTCAGGTATGTTGTGATAATCCTTTGTTTTGAGGGCTTTTTGTAGACAGGCCTTGGCTGATCAAATCCTCTGGATAAGGACATCCAGCTCACATTGTCCAGTGATATTAGACAAGGACGGGACTGAGTGTGTTGGAGATTTGATTTGATCCACGTTTGTCTTTCTAGGTTTATTCGGTCGCAGACAAACAGGCCAGATGTGATCCTTGGTAAGTTGCTGTTGACAACTTCAGACTTCGGGGAAGAGAAGAGAAAAGTAGAGAAAAGAAGAGCGGCAACGACTACCAAGGAAACTTGTGACAACACGTGGTGTGAATGGCAAACTCATAAATGTTACAACATGGTAAAAGTGATACATGAAGAGCAAAGAAAATATTTGGTATTTTGTGTTCTGCGACCATCTAAAGTATCTATGCGGCCGATGGTTGTTTAATAACTGGAAGCAGGAATGGGAAGATGAAGGGGGACAAAGAGAAGACGGTGGTAAGCGAAAGAAAAACAAGAGAAACTGAATAGGAAAGCCTGGAAATAGGATGAATATTTAGGTACAAATTGCCCAGAAATTACGTTTCAAGGTGGTTGGTGTCTGTAGCAAAGAGATATGACAGACCGACAAGTTACCACGGCAAACTAGGAGTGAGCAAAAAGGACGCAAATAGGGTTTTGCAACCCAGTCAGCCACAGCATTCTAGGAAGGAGCACGAGACAGTGGAATGTGCAGTGGGAGGTGTCGTGCAGCTAGGGACAGAGCGGCCCTTAGTGCCCAATAGTTTCAGAGTAATAACAAGGTAATAAGCAGGTCATACTGAGTTAATCCAAGGCCTGGTCACGGTTAGAAAAACAGAAATTTTCCGCTAGAAAAGCTGATGTAGACCAGGCTTTTAAACCTCTATGTAATGAGCGAAGTAAGGAAAGAGCACAGACGTGTGAGGCAATGCGAGACGAACGCAGCAGGCAGACAGCAAGCAAGCCAGATGAGGTGAGAGCGGGATAAGCGTATCATAGCATTAAGTGGCTTTAAGGTAAAATGGGAAGCAACAGCACTCAAAAGAGGGGAAGCTAAAAGTAACAGTGGAAGAGTCAAACTTAAGTTAGTAAGCTTCAGTCGCCCAGAAGCTGTGATAAAACAGGCGAGACAGCTTAGACGAGACTGAATTAGGCTGAAAGAAGAGAATATTCGGCCAAACAGATGTGGGGTGACAAGTACAGAGACAACCAGAGTTACAAGACAAAAATTCTGAGATAAAGTTTGGGAAACCCTCATACGGAGGTCAAGGAGACGAAAGGTGTGATGAATCAGCCGTTACTGAGCTAATCCCAGGCGGCATTCATAGATTCATAAGGTCAGGATGCGGCTGGATCAAGAAAAGTAATCACGCAACTTAACATAGACTCACGATGATAAGGCTTGGAAGGGTAGTGTGAAATAGCCGTGGCTTAGTTAAGGTTAGACTAACTACCGAAGGTGAATCTGCTGTAAACCAGGCTTTTAAGCCTTAATGGTATAAGCGAGGAAAGGAAACAGCAAGGACAGGTGAGGCAGCGCGGGACGAACGCTCCTGGCTGACACCAAGCAAGCCAGCTGAGCCGAGAGCTGGATACGTGGCTCAAACAAATAGGCCTATCATCGGCTTGTAATGGATTTGGAGAAAAAATCTGAGGAAGAGTAACAAGCAAGTAAAGTGAAATGAAAATCAGTGGAAGTGCCAAACATGAGATAGTATACCTCAGTCACCTAGTAGCCGTCAGAAAACAGGCGAGAGAGCTCAGACGAGACTGAATTGGACGGAAAGAAGAGACTGTACGGCCCAGCAAACGTGGAGGTAACATGGGAGGGCGCAAGCAGCGATTCTGGATGCAAAATGAGATAAAATTTAGGAAATGCCACCTACTGAGGTCAGGGAAACGAAAGGTGCGCTGGATTAGCCGTTTCTGAGCTAATCCCGGGCGGCCTGCAAATGAATCTGCTGTAGACCAGGCTTTGAAGCCCTACTGGTCCAAGCGAGATAATGAAACAGTAAAGACAGGTGGACCAATGCGGGACGAACGCATCAGCCTGACAACAAGCAAGCCAGGTGAGGTGCGACTATGCCAAGTGGCTCAAACAAAAGCGTATCATCGCATTAAAATGGCTTTAGGGTAAAAAGTGAGGAGGAACAGCAATCCAAGCAGGGGAAGATAAAAGGATCAGTGGAAGGGCCAAACATGAGTCAGTATACCTCAGTAATCTAGCAGCTGGTAGAAGACAGGCGAGACAGCTTAGACGAGACTGGACTAGGCCGAAAGAAGAGACTATTCGGCCCAACAGAAAGAGGACGTAGACGGGGCTGGCGCTACCAGCTGTCCGGGCAACAGCAGTGTGCCACCGCAGACTAGCTGCGCCGGTGTTGCTTAAGCCTAGAAGGACGTGGGGACGTGTTTCAGACCATGAAGGATATGCGTGCCCCCGCAGCGCTGACTTCAACAGGCAGTGAAAACGCTCCACCATGCCGTTAGCTGCCGGATGATACGCCGTCGTCTGAACGTGGCGACAGCCTAAATCGTTAAGAAACGTGGCAAATGTCGACGAGAAATGTGACCCTCGATCGGTGGTCACGATGGAGGGACAGCCATATTGAGCTACCCAGCGCTTCAGAAAAGCTTCCGCTACCATTTCCGAGGAGCAAGTTGGGTAGGGGCGGCCTCAGGCCATCTAGGAAATCGATGGATACAAGTCAGTAGATATGCAGAGCCTTTGGAAGGTGGCAGCGGACCTACGAGATCGACGTGCACGTACTGAAAACGTGTGTCTGGCATCGGAAACGCGCCTAATGGGCTTCGAGTGTGCTTGTGCACCTTAGCGCGTTGACACGGAAGGCAAGCAGCTGCCAAAGTACGGACGTCCCGTTTGACCTTAAGCAAAACGAAAGGTTCTGTTACGAGTTTAACCGATGCACAAAAGCTTGGATGAGACAAGCCGTGCAACACGTCGAACATGGTCTGCCGAAACTCGCGTGGGACGACTGGGTGCGGTGTGCCCAGAGATAAAGC
Organism: Dicrocoelium dendriticum; assembly: GCA_944474145.2. Classification (NCBI taxonomy): domain Eukaryota; kingdom Metazoa; phylum Platyhelminthes; class Trematoda; order Plagiorchiida; family Dicrocoeliidae; genus Dicrocoelium; species Dicrocoelium dendriticum. The sequence continues at coordinate 60,606,102 of OX104062.1, read as the reverse complement.
GCAAAGTATAGTGCCGTCTGATGATGTCAGCGGAACGGGTCGTATGTCCAGTGAGGGAGACCTGCGTAGTAGATCAACCTCAAGGTCGTTGAGTTGCGCTGCAGCAATATCTGCCAAGTCGATAGCAGTGCCAGCGTCAGCGGAGATAACTTGGATGCGGGAAGTGCATCGGCGAAGGTGTTGTGCACACCTGAGACATGCCGTATATCTGTCGTAAACTGAGCGATGTAGTCAAGGTGGCGCTACTCTCTAGGAGAGCGTCGGTCGTTAGTCGAGCCGAGCACGTAAGTCAGATGCAAACAATAAAGCATAGTGTACAATTAGTCACCACTAAAATATTACATAAAAGAAGCGGTATCTCTTTGGGCGCTACAATTCCCTATGAATTCTTTATTCAGACGGAAGAAAAGAGCCAAGCGTTTATGTCTTACTACAGCCTCTCCGACTTTAACGATTTCAACTGATTTCACTCTTCTGGATAAACTGTTCGTTTACAGCTTGACTAATTCCACTTCTTCCAAGAGGGCCTCAACTAAATTTCATTTGCCGTATCGGAGACTAAAAGCAACAGTCAGCCTACAGAAAAATATTACTGGACATCCTAAAATTCAGTTGTCTTCAGGTAAACGCCAAATTAAGCATTGGCGTCTCAGCTTACCGGGCTGACGAAAACTGAGTTGGCGCTGCTGGCTTGCCGTCGCTAAAACCACACATTAATCCTCAGGAAGGAGCAGTAGTATGGTTTTAAATCAACTAGCCATCACGCAAAATCATGGTGCCTCAAGTCTTGCGGTTGCTAACGTTCCCGGAAAAACCAAATGGAACAATAGGTATGCCAATACGCGATCTTATCAGGGGATTTCGTCTGTAATCCCATCGGTATCCCAGCTTGACCCACTGCACTGAGACGCATCGCACGTCACCCGAACTCAATGCAACATGACGAGCCTTGATTACTTCGGCTAAAAAATTATTCTGCAGATGAGAGGGAGGACACTGCTAGTTGAGAATCTATTTTGCAGCTTATCAAACGGAGTGCGACTACTACCTAGCATTCTGTAGAAGGTACGTTTAAAGGATAATGACAAGCAAACGGGGAGTATGAAAGAATGATAAGAAGCCTGCTATTGTTTACGGTGTCCCTGTGCCCCAAGCCTCCTTTTCCTACCAATCTCTTGCGCAAGACCATGAACACTGGCGCTATATCCGTGAGACTCCTATAACAGCAAGCGTTTATAGTACCAGTGCTTATTAAAGATGAAGGATTTTAACATCTTATAAATAAATAGGTTTGCAGGCCTGTTATGTACTATTTTATTATATCCTGGTCATGTTCCTTCCTAATTTTACAGCTAGAACAGATAAAACGGTTTTAACACTACCCTCTAGGATATGTCGTTGCTATTTCGCTAACAAGGATTTCCACGCCACCCAAAGAAAAAGTGGTTCCAAGCTGCTAAATTGGAGTTACATTCTGAGCTAACGTTGCAGATCATTTCCCGTGTACTTGCGGATAGACGGACAGCCATTTCATTTAGGGGTTTCTTTCACTGGTAAGGGCAAAAAAGAAAACTAGTGGCGTAATATACCCACTCATTATGTTAAATAATAGTATCTATCACCACTATCGCCGCTCTTTACCTATAGGTCTTTACTCTTAACAAACTCCTAGTTTTATTCGGCCCAAATGAACGACATATTACCACTGTTTGTGCGCTTTTGTGCGTCTGGCCGTCCGGTGATACACATTTGGGTCGAATTTCGGTCATACAAAAAATTTAAACTAGCCTTGTGGCATCGATACCCCGTAATTACGATTTGGAACTTGATTTCTACATGGTGCGAACGGTGTCTGCAAAAAGGAACAAGGCATTCACGCATTAGACTGCATTTAAACTTATCTGACGGACCGAAATTCATCCCAAATACGTCTCAATGGGACGGCCATAGGCAAAAAGCAGACACTCAGGAAGTTTAAACGGTACCTCCAGCGGAGGCTTTTTGCTCACTTTTGTTATACGGGTAGTGAACGGGGCTGCTTCATAGGAGGCTGCTAAGAGCACTTCGACAGAAGGAGGCTGGCACACGATTACAGGCTACCCAACAGTGGCGGTAAAACGTAAATGCTCTTGTTTTGAGCTCCAACGCCGCGTCCAATCTAACTTACGCACCGCATAATGCAAGTAACCATTAGGCGCAGCATGGCCTGCAGTGTCTGATGTAACAGCCTATCCTATCTCCAAATCCAGAGCCGGTGACTCATTAAGAGCAACTTACAACCAAGCTGCTGTCTACACCTACACGCAATCATTTTATGTGTTAGGCCCGCTCATGTTTTGGTAACGACACATGAGGCCTTTTCAGTAAGTAGGCAGAGCTCCGCTTGCTTCACGCCTCTATGTTGCAGTACCGTGTCACGGTAACCAGATGTTTGACTGATGACTAATGTCAGAATCGTACTACCTGGGTGTCTATCCGCGCAGACGTCAACCGAATAGACGAGGTGGGTTTCTTTACCAACGCAGTGAGCTACATCGTGATCTCTGTGACGACGTAAAGTTCAGATTTTCGCCACTACTTGCTGCGGTGTTCAACTAAGACCTGGCGCCATGATTAGTAAGGTTCGCGCACCGCCCACTAGTTTAATTAAGAAGTGGATAATTACTTAGCCTCCCCTATGCAGACTGTTCTCGCAGTCACACAGGAAGGTTCGTCTTGTTAGAACCCAAGGGGCAGGCGGTAACTTGTTTATTGCTAAAGTGGCTTACACTAGGTGTGTTCGTTCATACCTCGGAGGCGTCCGCTCATCTGCATGATCTCCATGGAGTGTTCCCCAACTGGTGCTTGCCTTTGTGTTCACTCCTCGTGCGCATGGAACTGCAATCCTGATGTCATCTTCAACTTTGGGAAAGTCGGCAGGGCTCGCTGTTGGTGTGTCATCTTGCACCACCACACTACTTATATCCGGCGCAGTAGTATCTACCTTTAATCCACCACACTCCTCCCCTCCAAAGGACTCGCGTCAGCTGCCTTCCGTAGGAGTCTTTCTGACCGCCGGGGATGTTCACTGTATGAGAGTGTTTCCTCCTCCAACTTGTACCACTTCCTAGGCTCGCCAGCATTCACCCTCCGCGATTCACCTTGCCCAGTGACTGTATACACTGGGCCTCGCCGGTCGACCACCTCGTACAGTCCTTTCCACTTCGCTAGGAGTTTCCTCTCCCCTGGGCCGCAAGTGGGATAGCGTTGATGGTCCCTGTACTTCACTTTCGAACCAACCTGAAACTCGATATTCCTTCCTGGTCTGGAACTTCGCCATCCTCAGCACCTGAGTCGCCTGTAGGTTGCGGTTGGCGGTCTTCCGGTTATTCCGTGTCTCCTCGGGAGATATACGGCATGTTGGCCACATTCCAATCTCTAGGTCCACACGTAGAAGAGGTTGTCGACCGTACATCAAATGGAATGGTGAGTTCTTTGTGGAAGCATGTTTGGTTGCTCAATGGGCCAGCAACAGTAGCGGCAGCGCTTCCTCCCAGTCTCCACCTTTCGCTGCTATCCACTCCTTCATTGATCTATTGTTACGTTCCGTCAGGCCATTTGTTTGCGGGTGGTATGGGGTGGTGCTCAATTGCTTGATGCCAAGTTTCTCCAAACGGTTCCGGAATTCTTCACTCTCGAAGCACTGCCCATGGTCTGTTAATATGGCCTTTGGGATTCCGTGAGCCACTACCAAGTGATTCATGACAGCATGGGTAAAAGTGCTGGCCCGTTGATCCGGGATTCCTGTAGCCTCAATCCAACGCGCTAAGTGCTCCGTCGTCAATAAAATGTACTGGTTGCCACGCCTGGTCAATGGAAACGGCCCCATCACGTCGACCGACCAAAGTTCCCCAATTTCCGAGATCGGGATCGTCATCGTTTGCTGCTGCATTCCTCGGCAATCCATTTTCCTGAGCTGACATTGCCTGCACGAAAGCACGCACTTCGCAACGTCCCTTTTCATCCCCGGCCAATACGCGCGTTGTTTCAGCAAATTGTAGGTCCTGGAACAATCTGTGTGCGCCATCTCGTGACAAGAAACTACCAGATTCCGTCTTCGTTTCATTGGAAGGACTGGCACCAAAGGGTTGCTACCTCCTGGTAGCCACATTAAGATCTCTGCTTCGTTCATTTGTAGCTTTCCCAGGTCTTATGCAAACGGTCCCAGCTGCTTAAGTTGGTTTTTGTTGAAGTTTGGCTGATTAGCTAAGCGCGCGGTGATCAACTTGCGCAGGAGTTTGTCACTACGTTGCTCAGTTGCCAACCGTCCTGGATCCTGTTCGCACAGTATACCGTTAATACCGAAAGCTACGCTCGGCAGGTCATCATCCTTTACCATGGGTGACAAGAAATCCGCCGTCTGATTTTCCCTCCCCGGCACGTGTTTTATCGTGAAATCATACTTTTGTAGGCGCAATGCACATCGGAGCAGCTATCCTCTGGGGTCTAGCGCAGACTTAATCAACTCCAACGGTCTGTGGTCTGTTTCGACGTGAAGCCGCTTACCCAGGTGATATGGCCGACATTTATCCAACGCCCAGACAATTGCGAGACATTCCCGGCCTAGTACGCGCGTTGTTTCAGCAGATCAGTATGTGTCGCTGAACAACCGAGTGTGTGCCTATGCTCGTGACGCCAGGAAAACTACCAGATTCGCGTCTTCGTTTCATTGGAAATGACTGGCACCGTGAAGGGTTGGCTACCTCCTGGGTATCCACATTAAGATCCCTGCTTCGTTCACTTGCAGCTTTCCCAAGTCTTTTGCAAACGGTCCCAGCTGCGTGAGCTGGTTTTTGTTGAAGTTTGTCTGACCAGCTACTCGTCGCGGTGATCAACTTGCGCAGCGACGTTAATGTCCGCTCCGCAGTCTGCTCCGTCACTTGTCCTAACCCGCGTATCCTGGACACCCTATGCGTCCCCGCCTCAGTCATACCAGTCCCTGACCCGTGTAACGCTACGCTCGGCCAGGTACATCAATCATCTATCCGCGGTAAACATGAAATCCGCCGTCTGATTTCGCGCTCACCCTGGTACGTGTCTTATCGTAGAAATCATACTCGTTGTGGGCGGTCCAAGCACATCTCGCCAGCTTTCTCTGGGTTCTTTGGCAGACCTTAATCGGCACTCCTCACGGTCTGTGGTCTGTTTCAGACGGGGAAATCGCTGACCAGGAGATAATGGCCGCTAGTTGTCTTTTATCCAATAAGGGGGGGGAAAAAACACCCAAATGGAAAGGGGGAAAGACAATTGTGAGAGCATTCTTTCTCTAGGGTTGAGTATCTGCATTCCGCAGGGTGTCAAAGTTTGGCAGGCATACTCAATCGTCGCCATAGGTTTTGTATGCTCACACCGCACCCTGTCGGCGGGGGGGGGGGGGGAAAGGGGGGGGGGGAGGGGGTGGACATCACTGGCGCAGTGCCTTACCGTGAAGACACCTCACCAGGGCAATGGGGCAATTGCAGGGTCAACCCTCCCCTGCCTTCCCCGGCATTCTCCTGTAGAATTTGTCAAAGGCTCGTTGAGGCTTCGCGCACTTCCTAAGTGTATTTCCTGTTTTGTTTCAACAGCTCTTTCAAGGGTGAGGCCAAGTGTTAAAATCCTTGACGAATTTGCTGTAGGAACCCGGCGGCGGCGCGCAGGAATGTAGGGCGAGAGTGACAGTCTCAGAGTGGGAAGTAGGGGCTGCCTTGTATTGTCACAGTATCTTCTCAGGTAGCGTTTCAGTTCGCACTTGTACCACTTTATGGCCCGAGTAATGGGTGAAGATGTCTTTTTCGATTCTGGGATTTTGGTCGCATTTATGACTAAGCCGCTAATAGGCGACTAGCTGAATGCGTTCCAGAACTGGCCGCGTGATGATGAATATGTCCGCTTCTTATGTGGCTATACACCCGATATCATCCGCGCGTACACAAACCACGTTTTCAATTCACAGTCCAGGGCAATCGCATGCATTAGACATCGGAAGATAACTGGGCTCCTATAATGCAGGTGGGGGGGGGGGGGGGGGGGGGGGGGGGGGCCGGCCCCCGGCCCCTAAGGGTAATCCTCTTAAACTGGACTCGTTTTTCTCACCAACGGTACAACAGCCCGTCTTCTCGATCTTCCCTGTTTTATTGGCCATTTATCCAGTATCGCTGATCCTCAAAGTATCGCAGGACCTAGTGAATATCCTCGACTACTGCAGGCCGATCAAAATGGTCAGGCAACTGATGGAACTTGGAAGCGAAAGGGCGGAGTCCAAAGGAAATTGTCATTTACAACTTCGGAAGTACGACACAGAATCGGATACTCTCCCATTCGGCTTCTTCACTAAGCACCACAGGAGAGTTGTAGGCGGGTCTATGTGCCTCGTCCTCATTTCTCGGCCGCGCCTCCAGCATTTCACTGCTACTTGCCTGGTTCTACCTAGCAGCGCTTGCCAGGAGTGGCGATTGGTGATCGCGTTCGAGGCTCACCGGGGCCGAGTAGACGGTTGGCGAGTTTAGGCGGGATGGGTGTGCTCGATCGGCTATTCACAAAACGGCGCATCTTATCTTTTGATTATTGGCTGCTGTGCAATCCGTAATAGCGAAGGGTTGGTCATTTGATTAGATCAGGGCGACTGCGATAGGATGGCTCGAAATGTAACACAGCAACGACACGAGCTGCGAGGTATCTTCATTTTCTTCCCACGTATTAATGAGATGGTAGGTGACCCGGCATATCACACAATTGATGCAACTTCGACACTGCTTTTATGATCTATGAACAGCTTTATTGAGCTCGCAGGTAAATTGCTGCTGCCGCAATATGGTGTTGTTTGCGCATGCTGGTGTACAGCGAGGATAAGGAGATGCGTTGGCGCTATTCTACCGTAAGCCCGCGATTCCCTACGGTGTGTTCTGGCTATACCATCAATTCCGGGCCTCTGTAATGGGACCGCCAACTTACGAGCCGCTTCTTACCGATTGGGCGTGCAGCATCAGTCTGAAGTCTTTTCGTCACCTCGCCGATTGGTTGATTAGTGACTAACCAGCTGGGCGCACCCGTATCAGATGCAGAACACCTTCCATCGTTCCGTCTACTTCCCTATTGCTTCAACTCGCAGCTCCTCTCAGCGCCCCAAGTACACAATTTTGATTCGAAAAGAAAATATAAGGTTTAGCACACGTTTATTCGACATCCTGAGTAATCACCACCTCCTCTGGCGGACATTGTTCTCTTCGCAAGGCCGCCGTTTCCCGCAGATGGAACGCAACATCCCTCTTGTACTGCAGCCCGGAGATAGACGCTTGAACGCGAAGCCCTGATGGTCTTCCGTAAGCTGGCTCCATCATCCGTTCCAATTTGTCCATGGCGGTTCCACATTCTTCCGCGTGGCTGCTTCTAATCAGCGCAGCTAGTGGAGCGTCGCCCATGGTTCTTGAGTAATCTTGGCGGCCAACTCCTTCGCAATTGGCATTTTTCCGAGTAGCATTCGCACATCCATAACGCGCTCACGCTGTTGGCTGTAAGGGGGAGGCCGGCCAAAAACTGATCCCACTAAGGGAGGAAGGGGGGGGGGGGGGGGGGGGGGGGGGGGGGGTTAGGGGGGGGGGGGGGGGGGGGGGGGGGGGGGGGGATGGGGGGTTGGCACAACTGCGTTTGACGTGCCCCATCCAACCCGCAAGGCGCGTTCGCTAACTAAGCTCCTGATGTGCATACGCGCAAACACGTAGGGGCATCCGTCCCGTCACCAAGCGCGACGCCTTGAAGCCGTCATTGTCGGCCTGCCTGACGGTGCTGGCCGGCGTGTCCACCCAGACAGAACGCTTCTTTCGCTGGCGGTACCACTCCAACCATTGAGCAAGAACGCTCTTCGTGCCGCCTCACAGAACGGGGCCTTGCGCCCCTGCAGTTTAGGAGACTCCCCACGGTCTGTCCATATTATTCGGCCGGTCCATCCTCAGTCCTACTCGCCCTGCTTGCCACTTCGTCTCGAATCCTCCAATAAACTACTTCCCCCTCCCTCGCACAACACCGTCTATCCAATATGGTTCCGTGCCAGGAGGGGGGAAAATTTTCTCGCATAGTTTGCGAGATCACGGCACGCAAAATGTTAGGAACCCAAATGCCCATGGCGGGATTAGATTATGTACCGTCGCGTTGCTTTACGTACTAAGGGGGGTTAGTTCATACATTGGAGGCGTCCGCTCATCTGCGTGATCTTCCACAGAGTGTTTCCCAACTGGTGCTCGCCTCTGTGTTTACTCCTCGTGCGCATGTAACTGTAACCTTATGTCATCTTCAACTTTGGGAAAGTCGGTCAGGCAGCTGTTGGTGTGTCAGCTGCA